>VMDR010005502.1:0-51270 GCA_007922815.1 Macrotus californicus
AGGGTTTCTAGGAAACACTATAAAGGACACATGGACATAACCAAGGAGGAGGGTGGGAGTGGGGGAGGGGGGTGGGATTGGCTGGGGTGGGGGGAAAATTCAAACTGTAATTGAACAACAATAAAGTAATTAAAAAAAAAAAAAAGAAGAGATGTTGGAAGAGTAGGCTCCCAGTAGGTATTAAGTCTAGCTGAGTTTTTAGAAACTGACTATTCACTTTCAAGTAAAGAATAGGAGCATGATGGGAGACCCGGCTCTCCTGTCTCTACACAGCACCCCCCTTTCAGGTTTCGGAGGGAGATAAATGTGAAGTGGGGGAGGAATGAAATGCTTCCTCTTGTAATCCTTTTCCCTTCTTTATTTTAAGCCAATGGAAGCAGCCTTCACCTTATTTCCTGTCTAAAACCTAAAGCAGCCTGAAGCAGACAGCTGCTTGTTCCACCAGCATGGATGGCTGCTTTGTTCCTCTGCCATTGTAGGTGGCAGCTGGGGCTCCCATTCTCTAAGGGCCCTTCCAACTGTGACAGGCCATGGTGAGCCAGGTCTTGATCAGCTCCCCAAAGTGACTTGCTGGGAACCACTGGTCTTGAAGACTGGCAGATCCTGCATGTTCAAGGAAGGTGAGTCAGTCCCCTCTCAGCTAGGGGCCAGCAGCGTGGACACTGAGCTCCAGGGCCGATTCTCCTCTGATTTCCTTAGAGAAAGCTATACAATCTGGGGATATCACTGAGTTAGTGCTGGAGACACCGGAAGTGAGACACTAAAATACTGTCACTTAGGATGGTGTAGTGAAAACTCCAGTACTGACCAGAGAAGTCACAGGGGTGATATCACCAAAGTTTTAAAATTTTGCCTCAGTTCATCCCTCGTTTCAAGTCCTCATTTGTGAGATGGAGGCTAAGGCTTCTCCCATCCAGGGTGTTTGTCATGAGGTGTAACTGTGGTGCTGGAACTCACTTGGCGTAAAAAACTACATGGGGCACGCGGCTATGTGAGTGAACACTACGGAAGTGCACTCTTAGAAACGGTTAGGATGATACATTTTATGGGCATGTATTTTGCTATAACTAAGAAAAGGGTCATTTGGTATATCACAAAAAAGTACACAAACATCAGGTGCTATAATTTAACAAAGTTATTTTGTTCTTAATGGTTCTCATCACCACAACCATTTATTCCCAAGTGAGATGCAGATAGGACCCCAGCATGCTGGCCGGGCTCCCACTCACTCCCATAGCTCTGCCGCCTCTGCTGCTTGCAGGGCTCCAGGTGTCCTGGACACCGACCTCTGCTCTGCTCACTGGGCACCGTAAACGCGCACACTCTTCCGAACTCACCCGGCCGAGGGTCCTGCAAGCCCCACCCTCAACTCACATTTCCTGTATCTCCCACTTGGTGTCCAACTGATGACATCACCAATCCCTACTGGGTCAGCCTTATTTGAAACCTGAGTCATCCCTATCACCTCTCACCTAGCCTATGATGACAACTTTCTCTTTGGTCACCTGGCCACAGTTCCCGTCCCGTCCACCCCACCCTTTCACCACTGCCAGAATTCTCTTCCAGAAAGTCAAATCTGACGTGTCGTTCACTTGCGTCAAGTATTCAGTGAGCTCCCATCTGGATCGAGTTCAAACTCATGCCTTGCTACACAAGGTCTGACGACACGGAGCTCTTACATCAACCTATACTCACGGTCACATCTCCCCCACCCTCCCATAAACCTCGTACCACACAAACAGAAGTGCACATGCTGCTCTCCGTATGCTAAGCCTTTCACAACTCTGTTTTGTGCAAATAACATACCCTTTGCCTGTTATCTGCACCATCCTTGCTACCTAGCAATCATCTGCATCCATGTGTTTCAGCAAGATGTAACTCAAAAGCCGATTCTCCTAGACAGGATGGTTCTTTTTTCTTATTTTGCTTTCAGACATCATGTCATCCCTTCGTATACGGTATGGAAAGTGGAGATAGTTTATAAGTCATCAAGGTACCTCAGCTCCTCAGCTTTCTCCTCAATTAGACTGTGTCTCTCTGAAGGCTTGTTATGCCTTCGTCATCTTCCTACCCTTAGTTCCCAGGACGGTGCTTGGCTCAGCATACAGTGAGGGCTAGTTGGTTGAATGAACGATGAGTGAGACAAGCCAAGACTGAGCCTATTACCTTGCAGTCTTAGGAAAATCATTTCCAGAAAAGCTGCCTGCTATAGTCGTAGAAGCACTGCATTGGATACAAATGAGGTACTCAGGAATGACTACGGTTCCTCAGGACAAGTAATTTACATTCATACCCTAGGTCAGTAATTTGTTCATTGGCACCCTGGTGACTTCAAAGACCTCTGCATCTCTCCAGGTTTTATACTTGGAGAGTAACTCATCATACACCATATTAAGAGTATTAATGAATTCTGGACTGTTCTGAACACACCCACCTGTGAACCCATCCTCTATAAAATCCTGTTCCCCTCTAACACTTTTAGTAGCTCAACTGGAGCAAGATAGAACCTTTCTGTGAATGGCACTTATGGTTCTATCAATACTTAGGCAGCTATTGTGATGTAATTGTAAGCTTGTGTTTATGGCAGGCAGAAGTCCCTCTGAATGCCTTACCCCACATGGCGGGGAGGTTAGGATATGCTTGACAGACACATTGTGGTCTGCCCAGCCCCCACCTTCCTGGGCCCTAAGCCCACTCCGACAGCACATGGAGTTACCTCCAGAGCACCGTTTTGGGACAGTGCGGCCTGGTCTTTCTACCCACAGCTGACTGATCTGGGCGTGAGCACCTGACTTCAGATAGGCCAACCCACAGTCATTTCCGGAGAACCTACCCTTGGGAACCTAACCCAGCCTGAGCCAATCAGAATCCTCTCCTTGGATTTTAGTGACTGCCGGGGAAAAGAAGAGACAATTTTCCTTCGACTTCCACTGGCTGAAGCTGGAAGGTGTAATGCTCAGGAGAGTAGGTCATGATGTCCACCAACAGGAGGAACCAAGTCTCAAGAATAAAGTGGCGGGCAGGCAAAAGAAAGAGAGACAAGGTAAGAGGGCATTGAATTTCCTGTCCGTGCTTCTGAAATCCAGTCTACGTCTCTGCCCCTCTG
Source organism: Macrotus californicus (assembly GCA_007922815.1). Lineage (NCBI taxonomy): Eukaryota > Metazoa > Chordata > Mammalia > Chiroptera > Phyllostomidae > Macrotus > Macrotus californicus. The sequence goes on from VMDR010005502.1 coordinate 3,107, forward strand.
ATGGCTTGGTTGCTTCAGCACTTTACTTGATTCCAAAAGCCTATGTGTTTCCTTATTTATTAGCTTGAATTTAATTTCTGCTATTTAAAACAAAAAAGAAAACCAAACCAAACCATGCTAACATAAACACAGTCAAATCTGTTAAAACTTAAAGGTTTTAAGATGACCCAATGAATTCATGAGGGCTCTCTTGGGGTTTGTAGTATTTCAGAATGTGAAGATCATGTATTTTATCTGCTACAGAGGGCAATGACTCCCTTTATGCAATGAATAATTGCTCTGTAATTGATTTAATGGGTAAACTGAATTTTTTTTAAAAAGTCTGCTCTCCTTAGAGTGGGCCTACCTGCCCATCGCAGAGTCCAGGAAGGGTGAGGTACAGGGGTCTCAACCTAAAGTACTCAGCCCACCTATGCTGTCAGGCTGCCTCTGGGAACACACTAGTTAAAAGTTATTGCTGCATTCTAAACACACCATCTGAGAGGGATAATTACTTTTCAATGACTTCATCAATATTTTTGTTCTTCTTTACTATTTGAGTGATTGGATCTAAGGCCAGAGGAGAAAAATCAGGTTAGTCCCCCGGTCCTTCCTGCAACCTGGCAGGGAAGATCAATGTGGGTGCTCGGGAGCCCGAGAGGGGAGTGGGGCCAGGGAGCATGCTGCTTAGTGCACTAACTTAATTTAAACTTCTCAATGAGAAAAGCCGTGCCTACCTATGGCTCTTCAGTTGCAGCATTTTAAAAATTGCCCTGCGGGTACAAAGTATAACTCATTTTATGTGTGGTGTATTGAATAAGTTTCCATTTTGTCCAGGAGGGGCAACATCTGAAACTTGGAGGAGAGAGAGACAATGGGGCCAGAGGGGTGGAGAGAGATCCTTCTGCAGGAGAGCAAGGTGATGGCCAGGCTGTGGGCACGTGTGGACGTTCAAGTGTCCAGCACTGAGACTCCACCATTGTGGGATTTGTGACGACTTTGCTCGGGCTGACGGAGGGGGCCCTGCTCTGCATCCCACTCATTACTGAGAGGCAACCTTACACTGTCCTTTTAAGGAACATGATTCAATATAAGTTTACTACAGCTTTCTAATAACAGTAAGAAAAAGGATGCTAAGCAATACAAAATGAGGCATTTTTCCAGAGTGACTGCTTACCTTTAACCTAAACAAAATGCCTTTTAAGCACCTCAGAAGCACCATTTGCATGCAAGTAATAGGCTAACTGCAAATGGGACTTATTGCCTAATTAAAGCTCATCACAGAGCATCTTTTTAGAGCAATATTTTGTTGGATGTTAGAATTACAAGTGAAAGTGATAAAATACTCTTTGAGCATTTCCTTTTATTCCAACATATTGCTATTCTCCCTGGACTTCTCCTATCAGTCCTCAGGCTTATTGAAATGTGGCAGTGATGGAGAGCCCAGCTCAGGGGCTCAGAGTGCTGCTTCAGAAGCCAGATAACTTAGGTTTGAAACCTGCTTCTGCCACTGACTGGTGCAAGACTTTGGGCATGTGACGTAAGCTCTCCGTGACTCAGTTTCCTCCTCGGTAAATGGGATAATATTAGCACCTACCTATTAAGTTCTAGCATGGATTAAACAAGTCAATATATATACAGCATCTACATATGCACTGTTTAAATAGTAGTTACAATTACCTCTGTAAATAAAACACTACAGGATTTGAAGACAGCAAGGTCAAAATAAAAGGGAAGCATCCCATTTCTGCCACCATTAAGATGTTAGGTAAGATGCTTAACCTCCGTAAACCTCAGTCTCCTAATAAGTGAAATGGGTAATCACGTCTGTGCTTCCTTCACTGGGTTAGTGTGTAGACTGCATCCAATATGTAAAAGGTCCTGGCAACCATTTCCAGCCGGGCTCATGAGAATATGAGTTCAGTTGAGCTGCGTGGATGGGCATGGACACTGCCATTTGCAGGATCCATGCTCCCTTCCTTTGTCTGACCACAGGCCTACAAAATAATCAAAATCAGCCCAAGGCTTAACAGAGACTTGCACATACCCTGGGCTCTCCTTAGGGAAGGATCTATTGCCCCATCTACCCCAAGGGGGTTGCATCAAGGAGAGAGGAGAGCAGACTGCAGTGGGCGCTGTGATCAGCCCCTGGTTACACGCACAAGGCAGCCAGGCACCTGCCTGTCTGGGATGTCCAGAGACACATACATGCAGGCCGGCACCCCGTAAATGCTTTCCCTGGCTTCTTTCTCAAGGCAAGAGGAGAGCTGCCCCTACTTGAGCCACTCTCCCCCACCCCCCGCCACAGCTCCTCTGTGTAGGAAGCCAGGGCCCTCGGGCTCCTCATCAGACTGCCGCCTGAAGCGCACACTAGAGCCGGGGAACTTGCCTGAGAAGCCAGTAAAATTTTAATGCACTCTGTAGTGCGGTCATGTCATACTCGGTTATAGCAAATAATCCCAGATGCCTGCAGAGGTAAAATGGAGCTGTAATGTGCTTGCCTCCTAACCCGAGCTGACAGCAATGATGTACGACTACCATTAGTGGAAAATATCACTTCAACTAACCCATGATCCAGCTCCGCTCAGGGTCACATTATCCATGAGGAACAAATTACACTCCCAAAGTAAATACAAATTTTCTACACGAAATGGGTACAAAAAAAGGGAAGGGGGCGATCCGTTCCCTTTGCCAGCACACTGCTGAGTGACACAGATGATAAAGGACAGGACAAATCATTGGCTGACAGAGCGCTGTGCCGTAATCAGCTCAGCCGGCACACACCTCGGCCGATAAACACTGTATTCTCCCCTTCGTGGCAAATACATAATCTTGAACAAGGACATGGCCGCTTCGGATATTTACCACCCTTCGGACTGCAGGAACAACCCACACAGCACTTGCAGACAGCAGAGGAAACGCCCTGTGGCCTTGGCAGACCCAGGAACCCTCTGCGAGGGTTGGAGTCAGGGTCTGGGGATGGACAAGAAGGTTCCTGGGGGGGCAAATGACAGCACGGAGTGCAACTGCTTTCGGGGGTGCGGTTCAGTGGCCATGATGATAGCATGGCCCACTCTACCATGTGCCAGTCCTGGGGTGAAAACAGTCTGGGGAGACCACATTGGTGCAGGAGGCTCTGGACCAGAAGCTCGAAATGAGCTGATGTTCAGGCTCGGTTCCTCCCCACACTGCCTGGGGGATGGTGATGAGTCCCGTTTCCTTTCTGGGATTCAGACAATCAACAAAGCAAATTCCAGGTATAACACTAATATTTACATGGCACCTACAAAGTGTCAGGCACATGCTAGGTGTGGGGCACATCTCAGAGCCTATGGTTTAGTAAGATATTAAATGTTTATGCATAGATATACACTAGAGAAGCCCGGCTCATGCTTAGTCTTCGGGTTGGTATAGCCTCTGTCTCCAACTACTCACAGTGGCCCACAAGCTGACTTTGCCACTCATTTGTAAGAGTTAAAATATATGCCTTGCATCGCGTCCTTTGTCACTTTGGGCAATTGCTTCCCGGGTTTGTTAAAAAAATAAATGGCACATTTCAGAAGAGCTCGTACATCTAAGTTGTCAGTGGACCCAAACTATATTTATTCAGTGTTTATTGAGCAATCGCCATGCTGGAATTTTTAGATGCTAGCGGGGTTGTGGGTGGATTGATAAGATATAATCCAGGGTTCTTGTAGCACAAAGGAGTGAGGCACAGAGGGGAGATAGCAAGAGTTCTCAAATGGCACTTCTGGGCACATCCCGACTCACCCGGATGCAGAGGGAAGCAGCATGTTATGCGAAAAAGAGCCCAGGTTTCGGAATCATAAGAGACAATTTACACCCCAGCTCCATCATTTTCTACCTCTTAAGTTTCATTTTCTTGAGGAGATAAAATCCCTGAAAGGTCCTATCACTGATGTTGGTACATTACAGATGATCAGCAGTGCTACATAGGAGGGTACATTATAGAGCCCCGTGATAAATATTTAAACAGGTCATATAAAAATGACTTGTGTGAAATGCTTTAAATAAGCCAATGTTCTCTTCAATGTGAAGTGGCGCTTCTTATTATTTAGTTATTATTAGCAACCCTAATCTCAATTTTTTGCTGCCCCCAAGAAATAAGTTACTAGCACCTACATTTTTAGTCCAAGTAAGTCGGGAGTGGAAAAATCAGTAAAAGCCCTTCCCCGCCCCAACTAAGCCTCCTGGGTACCACAATCACCCATCCCAGGGGTTCCTGGTCAGTCCTTATTTCAGACGTTCCATTCCACTGTCCCCATAAACACGCGTATACTTGGGGGACCAAGAGTCAAGCCTGGGTGTGCAGCAGCAATGGAGAACGCTGCTCCGGGTCATTCTTTAGGTAACTGGATATAAATTCCTGATCTGCAGCTAGACTTCTCAATATGGTTGTCACGAGGACAAACAGGAGAAAGTTCTATGATGTATCTAAGGAAGGCAAATCTGATCTTCCAAGCTGTAACTTTGATTAAAAAAAAATAAAAATGGATATATGTATGTCCATTGAATTTTGGGACTTCTAAAAGTATAAAGTCTGGCTAATTACTATGAACATCCTAATGCAGAGACTTTACTACCTTTATCATACCTAGAAGGGCAAAGTTATAAGGAGCAGTTATCTGTAAGTATAACATCAATCAAAAGGTGCGAGGATTAACTTGGGCAAATACACACATGCACACACATACACACAACTACACGTGTGCATGACTTCAAGGAAATTCACATGAATTTGAGGACAGAACACTCTCTAACTAGTACAGAATAATGAGAAAGACTCTTCCGACAACCAAAGAGCAGCCAGACCCTGTGAGAAGTCACTAGCAAAACTCATGTTGTTGAAAGCATCACCAGTACAAATGCCTCTCTGCTCAGGGCTTTCCAACTATTCAGATGACTCAGGATTCATGGTCAATTTCATGAGGATGAAAAACATTATTTCTACCTAACTCCTCCTTGGCTTTGCAACCTTCCCTTCAAGGTAAGCCATGAAATCCAAGTCAATGGCTCCTTCTCACTGGTCCCCAACCTTCTGGGCACCAGGGACTGGAGTCATGGAAGATAATTTTTCCACAAACTGGGGGAAGGGGGATGGTTTCGGGATGACTCAGGCACATTACATTCAAGCTCACCTCCTGCCGTGCGGCCTGGGTTCCTAACAGGCCCGGACAGGTACTGTGTGTGCCTGGAAGTTGAGGACCCCTGCTTCTAAGAGAAAGCAGACGACCTTTTCTTTGAGAATGTGGAATCATGTAACCCTGGGCGTTTCCAGAAGAATTCCTTTTATAGGTTCAAATAATACTCATTGTCAACTGGTTCCTAAAACATATTATGTAAGCTTGCTCTTCATTAGTCCCACGCACTCCCGAATAGAGCATTAAGGAACAGAGAGAGACTGAAGGAATTGCTGTGGTGCACGCTCACAGACCTAACAGTCAAGCAACTGCGATGCTCATGTTGGTTCATCAGTAGATACTTGGAAGAAAATAGGTGGGTATGAATGACTGAATGAATAAACCAACAAACAGGCAATGACATTGTTCAGATATTAGGCCCATATGTATGTTTCCTTCAGTTCCTTGGGAGAGTTAATAGAGACGTACTCTGACCAATCCTCTACGTGCATTCCCTCTTATGAACTCAAGAGAGGAAAAAAAAGAATGGAGACATTCCTTCCATAACTTCCCTCTACCTTGGCAAAGAGAAAATACAATCACATACTAATTTCCCTCTTTGTCTGCCATGTTGTTGGGCCTATATAAGTAGTTACATAGCAAATCAGGATATTCAGTGTTGGATCATTAAATCCAGACTCATTTTACAGATGACAAAACTAATACGCAGCAACATTAGGTAACTTGCCCAAGGCTACCCAGCTGGTTAGTGAGAAATAAGAAACAGGTCTTCAGAGTACCCTTCCGCGTTACCCACTCACGATGGACAACAGGACACCCAGACTTGCTCTTCCTTCTCTCTTTTCATTCTAAGAAACAAGGATATCACTGAAGATGTCTCACAAATTTTCAGTAACTCTTGAGTATTCATTTTATTGATTTGTATTTAATCAAAAGTATGTACATTTATTTTTTTTTCTCTATTTTTTACTCTATTTTTTTCTTGTGCATGACATGGCAATAATGGATATATTCTGAATATACATTCAGTGTGAGTGAAGCAATTTTTGGTACGGCATAAAAGTGCTGTGGTATGAAAAAAAGAGAAGGAGTTAATAAGAGTTAGAATTTAAAATAATTTACAGTAGAAATTTAATCCAAGGATGGTATTAATGGAATTCTTGGATGAATGTGATAGAATTAAACCAGTTGGAAATAGGATGATATTGGAAGAACAGTTTTGACCCAGAAATAATCTTAGAGGAATAAGAAGAGGTTAAGTGGATGGTATTATGGAAATCAGGCATCTAAAATAGAAAACTCTTGAAACTCAGCCAGGAATTGGAGAAATTTCCCAAATAAGCTAGGAAATTTACAAACGGCTTAGAAGTGTCTTATAAGAAAATAAAATTGTAATAGAAATATAGAAGGCAGAAGATGAGAGCACATTTTTACCGGAATCAGAAAATAAACCCCGGGACTGATGCTAACTTGTTTTCTGAACTCGTTTCCCGTATCCCCTCTATTTGGAGATGAATATCTAGAAAAGGAAATGCATATTTAGGATAACAGTCAACATTATTGAGCACCTAATGGGTGCCGGGCATTATACTGCACTAGTGCTGGGGATCTAAAGAGAAGACTGTGGGCCTCTGCTCTTCTCCTGGAGGACAGTTGTTTGCTTTGCTGCTATGAACCTGTAAGCGGGGAGAAAATTCCTTTCTCTAGCTACAGAATAGGACAGCATCTCTAAGTTGTCTCCTGATCAGAACAGGTCTTATTTCAAAACCAAAGATGGGGGTTCTACAAGCAACAGTGAGGGCCTTCTGAGCTTCTGGAATGTTGCTGAGGGTGCACAATCTTTACCAGTTGTGAAACGTGGCCAATCAAGAGATGGGACTCTTCCACTATAAGCACAAGCCACATGCCCAGTCTTCAGTTTGACATTTCAGCAGTTTCTGAGTCCTTCAGGAGCCAAGTTAGGCATGTGGTTCGCATTGAGTTAGGAACATAAGCCTCTGTTGGTCTTCTTGCTGCTTTTCTTAGAAACTGCATCCTTCCCACATAAGTGAAAAAAAAATGATCAAACCAACAAATTTAGTATGAATTAAAAAATTATAATGCAACCAAAAAGTATGTGTGTGCATGTTGGGAGAGAGTGAAAAGTGACGTGGAAAGGAAGTGGTGCTGCATCTGCAATTAGCCAGGGTCCCAGGAGCCTGTCCCATGTGCTGGCGAGAAAACCACAGGAGCCGAGCCACCTTCTCCAGGTGGTCACCGGAGTGGTTAAAAGCCCGGACAGAGAAACTGCAGTCAGGACTCATGGTAAAAGCTTCATTAGGAAAATGGGGAGTCCATATCCACGAAGAGACTGTGCATGTGTGTACTGCGTGTCTGTATATGCCACACATCTATAAACATGAGCACGTGGGTGCAGGTACACAAATACCTCTGTAGTTTTCAAGTCTTTCCTCTGAGCTCTCAAATTTTTAAGAGCATAAACAATGGAAAAGTGTAAGTTTCTCTTTGACATTGGCTATAAGGTAAAAACCAATTATGTATCAAAATTCCCTAGGATGCTTTATCAAAAATACACATGCTGTGGCCCCACCCCAGCTGGACTGAATCAGAATGGGTCCCCAGCGATGGGCATCTGGGGACTGACAGTATTTGGCACATGGGACAACGGCTGTGCAATCCAGTTAAATGCCATTTGACACTTTGAGGACAGCATGCTTGCTCTTTGCTCCGAGGCTGTGCCCCAAAGAAAGCCTGATGTTTAGGACAAGGCGTTCAGAAAACACTGTCTGGGGACCCTCCCGGACGTCACTACCCTTCCGCACAGCTGAGAGCAGGAAGAAGTGCCCCTGGGGACGAAGACTGGGCCTCAGCTTCCAGGGGAAACAAATCCTACGCGAAGTCCTCTGGCAGGTTTCCTGGCAGAGCCTGAGCTTTCTGAAGAGGAGGGTAGGCTTCCTCCAGCCCCAAGGGCCTCTCTCTTCTCACCCCAGAAAAAAACTAATGAACATGAGCCTTTATGGAGCACACACTATGAATGAGCACTGAGCCAAGTTGAGCCAAGCGTCTTCATTGAACTGTCACAAAACTACAGGTGGAGCTGCTGTCATCCCCACTTGGCAGGTGAGAGAACCAAGGCTTGTCCGCGGCTACAAAGTATAAGGGATGGTCAGAAAGAAGCCTAGGCCACTGAACTCGGGGCCCAAGTGTTGGACCACTGGGCACTACGCCTTCCCATCAGCTCTGCCACGCGGCCCACGCAGTACAAGGGAAATGAGTAGATAAAGACAATTACTTTTAATCTTCACATTACTTTCATAACCAAATAGGAGGGTGTTTCTTGGTATAATAGTCTTCTGCCAGCGGTAGAGAAAGAGAGGAAGCAAGAGAAAATACAGGCCAGATATGTGGAAATGTTTGTGTTGCCTCTTTGGTTTTGTGATACCGATTCATTTCGAGGGGGGATTGGAGTAATCGCTTAATTTGGGTGATTAAAGGTGCCAAGTGCGGCCTCTTCTCTGCACTGACTACAGTGAAGGCAACCCCACCTCTAAGACGCAGTGTTCACAGCCTTTCCTAACACTCCACCCAATTTCCACCCCAGCAAAGTCCTCCAGGCTCTCTGATGTTATGTAAAGCGTATTCTCCGGGCTGGGAGGGGAGGCTAAGGTGATGCTTTGCTCCGTGTCTCATCAAAGCGTTTTCAACGCGTAAGTGCATCTTCAGCATTTATGGAAAGCTCTGCTTTTTTAGCCCCTTTCCCAGTCACTTCCACATTAATTAGTAAGGGTATCATTTTATAAATTACAGCTTCGCAACAGAGGAAAGCAGAGTTTATCTTAATTCAGTCAGCTGCGGGAAACACAGTGCCCTAATTTTAGACCGCTGGTTCTGCAGGTCCCTACGGAGTAAGAGAATGACAGGTCTTCCAGAGAGAAATCCCAGTGGGTGCCCTGCAAGTCTCACTCCTGCCTCCAACAGCGTCCCTGGTGGGGCTGCTGAAGGAATCCCAGGACACTGAGTGGCATCTTTTCCACCATTAGCAATTCAGATTGGAATGTGAATCCTCCAAGAGGCACAGGAAAGCAGCCCTGGTTAGCTCTGGGGCTCTGACAGGTGCCCAGGCAAGAGGCTCTGGCACAGAGGAGGCTGACAGGGGCCCTGGCTCTGGAGCAGAGCACAAATCTGGGAGGGTGGTACTAAAGCCAGCGATAAACACCAGGCGGTCTCAGTCCAAAAGGGGAAGTCTTAACTGTAACTGGGCTGAGCAGGCATGGCCACAACTGGAGTCCTGATTGCTCCTGCCAGGAGTGCGCGGGAGGAACGCCTGGAAGGTGGGGAGCAGGGACAGGTGATGTGAGTAGAGTTGTGGGTCAGCTCAGGAACTGCAGGGCCACCACAGTCCACAGGAAAAACAAGGGGAGCAGCAGAGACAGGAAGTGCGCACAGGACAGAAGAACACTCCAAACACCCCTCCCCCATCCTCTGTCATCTCCCCACTCTCGTGGACTTGCCTGTAAACATCTCCTTATTCTCCTCATTGCCCTGAAACCATCCTAAACTCTGAGTGGTAGGCACTGGCTACTTCCCCACCGCCCGTTAGTGTGGCCAGACACTTCGCTGCTTCCTGCACTGAGACTGAGCAGCAGAGACTTGGGAATTCAGGTCCCCGGAAAGGATTAGCTCAGGTGTTTTCAGTAGGTGGGAAACACCTCCGAAAACCACAGGCAGCTTTGGTAATTCCCAAAATTACTAGTTAGATGATCATCTAGACAAGTGGTGCTAGAAACCTCCACAGATTCTGAGGTAATGGGACTGGAAGAAGGCCCGGATGCTGAGATTTTACGGCTTCCCTGGTGATGCAGATGTGCGGTCAAGGTTGAGACTGCCCATCAAGACTCCTGCACAGAATGCAAAACTGGGCATCCTTACTGCCTTCCACCACTGCTGGAGATCGGCGACACTTCCAGAATTCACAGTGCCATCGAAGGGAAGAATGTCTGCTCGTCTGTGAAACCCTAAAGAAGGCTCGTCCCCTTGGAGAAGTGCCACCCACTTGGAAAGTGAGATGAACCATCATTGCTCCCGGTTTGGCAGAAAGTGCCACCCCTCCCTGGGTGCCTGTGATGGGGATGGCCACGTGGGCCTGTGGCCTGATGGCTCCACAGCGCCAGTGGGCGCACCTTGAACCGAGACTCTACTGCTGTCCACGTGCCTCTGGCACCCACTGCACGCTGGCCCTGAGACACCAGGGGACCTGCTCCTAGGGAGCTGAGACTCCGGGGGCTGCAGTAAGGAAGCTCCTACTTGTCAGTTAAACAAAAGAATAATCCACAGCCCCCTTCTCGGTGTGTACTTTTGCTGTCATCCAACAGCCCATTACCATGTCACAGCACAGCATACCCTTCCATAGGTCACTTTGTTTAAAATGACATGGATAATGCACATGTCAGCAAGCTGACAGTCCTGGCCGTCCTTCAGAGATAAAAACCTCAGGGCGAGAGCCTGTTCTTATCTGGGGGACACGCATTGGTCTATCATCCAAGTCAGGCAGAACATGATTTCTCCAGAGAGCACTTTTTTCATTTCCTGATTTTAAGGAAATCAAATAAGCACCATTTGTCTTCATCTGAATATGCTTGACCTGCTCAAATGATGATGTCTCGCATTTTCTAACAGGCTACATATGCTGAATTCAAATTAACAACAGTACAGAACAAGAGCCTTTACATCTCTCTGGGAGGCTGGCAGCAGAGAAGGAGGGAAAAATCTGGGCTGATGGCAAGATCCCACTAAATGTGAACTGCAGATTCTGAGTAAAATCAGCAAGCATGTAGGAGTGCACAGTCGTAAAACAGGGCTCAGGAAGACCAGTTCCACAGGAAAGATCCAGAAATTGGGGAAGAGGGGACTAGTCCCTGCCTTTCGGTGCCAAGTAATGTAGAAACCATAATACTCAGGTAATGCTTTTTGAAATACCTAAAGTAGGAATAAAGTTGAAAAGAAATTTGGTTGGGGAATTTGAACATCTAGAAAGAAGGACCAAACAGACAGACAATCCCTTTGTGTCAGGCAGCAGGAAGTTCATTTTACCAGGCAGTGATCCGATCTTCTGAAGGCTCAAAAATAGAGCTCCTTCCTCGATCCATGTTGAACTGGATACACAGAGGCTAGTGGCCGTCAGCCTCGACACAGTGTATGTACCTGCTGGGAGAACTGCCCCCCCACCTGGCCACCCACCTGGAGGAGAAGAGAGCAGTTCCCACCTGAGGTGAGCCCACCCTCACCTCAGGATGACATTCCTAGAAATGACCATTAACGTTTCCACCAGGAAGGCTGATACGTACAGAAAAGCAGGAAAAAGCATATGGGCCGTAAAAGAAATGAAAACATGACATTATAAATACATGCTAGCATGTTGAATGTCCCAATCAAGATTAAAAAAAAAAATCAGATGGCTATTAAAATAAATAATTTCCTCTTTTATAATCTTCTATAAAGTTGAAAACTTAGTGTCACCTGTGTGCAATATTAAAGGGCTTGTTTAAAAAAAGTGGACTTCACAAATTAAATGTCATTTCCTACCATGGGAAATGTCACTGTGTGAGGAAAGCTTGTCTTTACAGAAGAGAAAGGTGCTGTCACCCACCATGAAGCCAGCACCCCACCACCTGCAGCCGTGAGGGGGAGAAATACAGCGCTCACAGTGTCTTGTGTGCTGTGCCCGCAATTGGAGGGGGGGTCTTACCTTCTCTTCCTGGTCACTGTCGCTGTCACACTGGAAAGAAAAGGAAAACAAGAGAATCGGGGTTAGTGCAAGAGTTGAATAGGTTTTTGTTTCTGATGCAGAAAACAGCAGCAAGACAAGGAAATAGGAAATGCTGTCTGAGCTGGAAGGGGTTTCTTCAGCTCAGGGCTAGCGCACAGAGAAGAAGCAAAGCGCTGAGAAGTGGCTGTGCTGACTCTCTCTGCCGCCCGTGCTCTGTCACACCAGGGAGTGGCCCCACTGCACGGCAGTGGGGGTGCCCATTGAGGGGCCAACTCGGCCACTGGATTCGGGTGAGTCAAGATCGGTCAATGGGATGCTAAGCAAAATCAATTCTTTAATGGAGGCTTTCTACCTTCTGCTAAGGTCAATGGCTGTCTCTCCTGGTGCTTTTCCAGAAGCCAAGAGGTGAACCTCTGGGCATTGTATTCCCTCGTGTGATCTTGGAAGGAAATAGAACATAATGGGCAAGGCTCAACATCAGTGATGGCTGCCTCTTCCAAGGTTTGGAGGCCCAGTGAAAAGAGGGAATATTTTTTATAAAAAACATGCCAAGGGGAAGAGTTCAGTGTAACAAATCAACAATATAGGAAAAAAAAAAAAAAAGGTTTATGGTGGTACCCTCACACCATGTCTAACAGATCCCAAATGCCAACTGTAGAGCTGGGTCTGGGACAACCAGAGAACGACAATAAACTCAAAGCACTGGGTTCCTCAGTAGAAGAAAAGGGGGAAAAAGAGAATACATTTTTTTAAAAAGGGAAGAATGTTTTGTTATACAATATTTTATTTTTTAAAAAAGACATGTGTTTTGTTAGAGTAAATGCACAGTAGAGAAATATATCAATTCATTCACTCAACCACCCTTGATGAGCTAGACAGATATTCAAAGAAGACATAGAACTGGCCCTGAAGTGGCTTTCAGTTCAGCAGGACAGTCATGGGCAGTGGCGACGGGTATTTTCCGAGAGACGTGTTGTTTGGTGATTTCACTGTTGTGTAAACATGATAGAGGGCACTTCCTCAAACCTAAACAGTGCGGCCGACTATACACCTAGGCTCTCTGGTGTGGCCGACTGCTCCCAGGCTACATCCTGCACAGCATGTCTCTGAATAAAACAGCATGAACTTGAATCAAGCACAAGGGAAAACGACGCATCAACAGACGCAGTGAACGTGGGATATATGAGGCTGTGGCCAGCATAACACCATATCCTGTTTCATAGCCAACTTTTTTCACGGAAGAGAAAGAGTACACTCTAAAATAACAACAAAAAGTATAGGAAATACATCGACCTGCAACACAATCGTAATTAATCGATATTATGTACTACACATCATTGTAGGTGCTACACTTTCATAGGACTGGCAGGGCAGTAGGTTGGCTTACGTAAGCATCTCCATAAATCCATCAGCAGTGAGTCACACTACGGCCTTGCAACAGCTACAATGTCACAAGGTGATAAAAACTTTTCATCTTATGGTGCCACCATCCTATATGTCGGTTGACTGAAATACTGTTTGTTGCAGCATGTGACTGTGGAAATAGACTCAGAACACAGACCCTGAATGTGAGTGTGGTGTGATCAGAGTTACATTCTATTAAGATGACCCTTCCCATGGTGGAAGGGAGAGAGTGCCCTGTGGGGAAAGGCGCAGGACATGGGAACGCTAGTCTGGCAACCATTACGCTGTCTGAACCAGCATGGTGTGTGGTTTGAGAAAGGGGCGAACAGATGGCAGAGCAATTCTGAAGGTAGAACCCACAGGACTGGATAACACATGGATATGGGAAGCAAGTGAGAGAGATGAGTCTAGGATGATGCCAAGGTTTTTTTAGTGTGGCCACCTGGATATGGGAGTTGATGTTGCTATGAACAGAAACGGAAAATAAATTTGCTTATACAGCACTCACTACTGGCTGGATACCCACAGCCATTCGCAATCTCCTCTCTAGTCTGCACCTTGTTCTGAAATTTTAAGATTGAAAAAGACAGATAAGACATTCTCTCTCTCAACTTTCCTTGCAGCTAAGGGTGGCCACCAGATGCAATTTTGGCTGAGACTTGAGGAAATGTCTGCTGAGGGTTCTGGAAAATTTTTCTCTTTTCAAAAAAGGGAGAAAGGCAGGAAGTACTTGCCTCTTGCCTTTGAACGTGACTGCATGATGATGTGATTGTTAGATCTGTGGCAGCCATCTTGCAAAAAGGAGGCTAAAAGTCTAAGGACAAAAATGAGATAATGGGGCTAAGGGAAGAAAAACCCTGGCACAACTGAGCCACTTGAACTAACCTCAGAGCAGCCTGCCTCTGGACTTTTTTTGTCAGATAAGATACCTTAATGTTTAAATCACTCTTAGAATGTTTTCAGTTGAGCCCTGGCTGGTGTGGCTCAGTGGATTAAGAATGGCCTGCAAACCAAAAGGTGGCTGGTTCGATTCCCAGTCAGGGCACCTGCCTGGGTTGTGGGCCATGTCCCCAGTAGGGGGTGCTTGAGGGGCAACCACACATTGATGTTTCTTTCCCTCTCTTTTTCCCTCCCTCCCTCCCTCTCTAAAAATAAATAAAGAAAATCTTTAAAAAAATAATGGTTTCAGTTGAAAATAACAAAAACTTCATCCAAACGGACATCTTGGTGTTCTTAGACACAATTTGGAGACTACTTCCTCTTTCCAGCCTAAGCTCTTTGCACTATAAGCATTTAGAAACTCACAGCACAACCTTATAGTCTGGAGGGTTATAACATTCCCTTTTCTACTGGCCCCTCAAAGCTACAGGGCTATCAGAGTTTTAGAGACAGTGCTTTAACCCAGGACAACTGCATTATTTTCAACCAAGCTTCCAACCCCAGATTGTCTAAATTTACTTTCTTTTGTCTTGTGAGTGGATTTCTCTATTATAAAAAGTCAAACAGGTTGACAAAGAAAATGGGTGACACGAAGACTCTGAAGGCCTAAAACAACAGACAGATCAGGAACAAAAGTTCTAATTGTGCGATTTTCCATTGCCTTTAATTAAGCCTTCCTTGAAGTTCCCAAGTTCTGGGCACGTTTTCAAGAGTGACAAAGCATGATTCAGGAGGGGTGTGGGAGAGAGAAGAGGGTTTTGCCAGGCAGGCTCACGTTCCCAGATGTTCACAGCCTGCCTTGTGAGGTAATCAATGACAGCTGAAGGCTGTGGCATAGCATCTGCCCACACCCCCAAGGACTGGTGTGCAGGGGCCAGAAGGAGTAGGGAGGTCGAGAAAGAACCACCACTGTCCACCCCCACCCCCAACCTAACAGCAGTGTGTCCCTGGGAATGGTTATTTCTATCCAAGTGTTAAGCTTCCTGCTTTCCAACAGTCCAGTTCTAATTTCAAGGTCCACTTAATTCCGCATCAAGTAATTACTGATATACCCAGAAGCACCTTGTCTCCAGAGTTAAGCATATGGTGGAGAACTGAGACCTACTGGTATCCATTATGGAAACAGCACGGATGCCAAGCCGATTAAAAATGCCCAGGCTCCCCACACAACATGCCGGGTGAGTGACAGCTCCTCGACAAGGCCAGTCGCAGAGTCTGCCAAAACAGTCTCTGCTGCACTGGGGCCCACATGGTGTGCTGAGAAAACAGTTCCATTTCTGGTATTAAATTCCCATACTGACCCGAGGACTTTGCCGTGAGCTCAGCAGGAGCGCACCATCCAATTTACAGCTCCGCTCTCTGGAGCCTCGAGTGCCAGCCCCTGGCAGAGACGAATGATGGTCAACCCCTCCAGCTCATAAATTATGCAAAGGCAATAAATGCACTCAGCAAACAGCGCCTAACGTTTGCCTAGCCTGGCTCCTAACACACTCTGTAAAAAGCCAGAAGCTCGACACATACAAGAGGTCTATTCCACTCATAAAGGGGGCTTGTTGACAACTCCAGACGGAAAGAAGGCCTGGACCTAAGGAGTCTTTCTGCTTCGCTGGCAGCGGTTTATAGGCCTGCTTTATGAAAAAGGGAGGCTGTTTTATAGAGTCCGTGTGGGCAGAATTCCTGGTCTCAAATTCACATTTAATACACTGCACAGCTTTCATACCTTAAGTTCAATACATGGTGGATTTGGGGCCATAGGATTCTTGGTCTGGAAAGGTTAAAGGAAGAAGTGTCTGCTCCCCAGTCCCTAGGTACCCACTGCAATTTATCAGAGTTCACGTTGAGCCACCTCCTCACTCAGGTTTATGTTCTGCATGAGGCTGGGAAATGGAAAAGGCATGTCAAATGCAGAAACAGGGTCCCAGCTGATTTGACCATTTTAAGCATTCTGACATCGAGGTCCCGCATTGGTTTATTAGCAAACAGGTTGCACACTAACGACCAGTCTGAGGTGACAGAGTACTCTCCATGACTAGATTTCAAAGCCCTTTGTGAAAAGCTGAAAATATTTTCCACCATTTTAAAAGCAAGAAATGAACAGAAACCACCAGCTCTTATACTCTAGCCAGGGAAGAATTCTTGGTCACTAAGCCTTTAGATAAAGATACCACCCAAACCCACCACAGACAAAAGAGCGAAACAGGAGACATGAAATCCAAACCACATGCCTCAGATGCAGAATCAGGAACGGACTGGCTCCTCACCCGAGTACAGGAAGCCATTCCAACACGTCCCCACCTGCTACATCATGCCTTCTCTTCCCTCTGCCTTCACAGGTTAGCCCTGAACCTTTGGGGGCACTTCCTTCCTTTCCCAGACAGGCCCCACCCCTGAAACCCTTCAACCCGCCAACCAACCCACCCACCTACCTAATAGCTTTTCCTTGTAAAAATTAATACATATTTATTTACTACAATTTTTAAAAAAATCACCCATCAATCTACCATCTATGAAATAAACACTGCTAACATATTTGGATAATTCTTTCCAGTGTTTTCTCCATCCATTCCATCCTTCATATATACACATTTCAAGAAATAAAATCCTACTGTTTTGTAACTTGCTTTGTTTTTGCATAATATGCCAAATATTTTAGTTTAATGAGTAAAATTTTCCCTGTAAAAAGGCTGCACTGCAATCCACTGTTTGAATTGTAAATAATCTAGTTAAAATTCCCTACTGCCGGATATTTGGATTGTTTCGATGGAACATCCGGAATTTTGCCCTTGTACACATTCACCAATATTGTTTCCTCCTCGTATCTTTCCATGGCCCTTCCTTCTCTGCGTGTTCTGTAATGTCACTGTCTCCCCAGAGTTGTACCTGCAGTTCTGTTGTTTCTAGATGATTTCCAGGGAAGTCCTTAAAGATTCCCTTGGTCCCATCTACCACGTATATATTGAAACTAAAAATCCCTATGCCCACCATTTGCCAGCTATGTGACTTTGGAAAGGTTATTTAAACTCTCTGTATCTCAGTTTACTCACCCATAAATATGGGCGATCATGGCATTTCCCTCATAAGATGAGTATAAAATGAGTTTATATATGTAGACAACTTAGACAAGGCATGGTACCGAGTACATGGAGACAGTTAATGTTAGCTATCATCAATATGTTTCTGTGTGCTAATCCCTCCTCCTCAAGCCCCAAATATACGTCAGACTCAAGTGTCTAAATCTAGACCACCAACTTTGCTGACCCCAAACCTGCGCCTTTCCCACGCTATTCCTGTGCATCACTGAACTGCCTAGGTGAAAAGTCTTGTCATCATCCTTGAGCAGACCTACGTTCCTTGCTCACCCCACATCACATTATTGATCCTACCTTTTAAATCCTCTCCATCTCCATGGTCATGGACACTGCTTTAGATCTGGCTTTTGTTTATCATTACAAGAGGCCAATGGCTTCCTTCCAGGGCCTATGGTCTCTTGCTTTTCTAATCCAAGTCCTTACTGATGGCAGTAGATTCCCTAAATTTCAATTTGGTCATGACACATCCCCTGGCCTATAGGGTTATGAAAAGGTCTTCGCACTGTTTCCAGCTCCCCCGCTCCCGATGACTACCTACTCCTTCAACCCAGTGCTCCTCAGGCTTTCTGCGGAGAGGGATCATTTGTTTTCATTTTGTTTCGTTTTCTTTAATTTCCAATCCATTGTGGATCAATAATTTTGTAATATACAGAGAAAATAAACTGCTAGAAAAATAAAAAGCAAAGACATGTAAAATATGTTATTTCACTGAAGAGATAGAAAATTAATCTATTGAGTTGCTATACACGTTTCCAAATGCACACTCTGAACTTCCACACTGACCTCACAGCAGACTCACTACAGACAGCTCATGGACCGGCTGTGGTCTGTACCCACACTTTTGAGCAGCACGATCCTAACACATCCCTTGCTCTAGCCACACCTGGGTGCATTTTGTCACACCCTCAGCCCTTACTATCTTTGCACTTAACAATTCCCTCTGCCTGGAATCCCATTCTATCAAGTTTTTACCAAACAAACTTTAATGCACCTTTAAAAATATAGTGAATGCGCTAATATTTTTCTTAGTACTAAGAATTCTTAGAATTCTAATACTTTTTAAATAATTACTTCTGTCTCCATCCCTTACAAACTGTATTTCACTGTCACCAGTTTTCTCCACTACAGAGTGATCCCCATATAGGTGAGGGCAATGCCTTGCTCATCTTCGTACATCCAGGCCTTGGGTGCTCAATCACACTGATACATTTATCACATTCTTCTTTAGAAGTCTTCAAAATGTGGTTGATTCCATGCAGCACAAGCAAACAATGACTTAAAAGACAAGTAATTCCAAAGAAAGAAGGCACAGGAAACATGGACTAACTGGACTGCTTAATACAATACAATGGGATGCATTGAACATACTGGGCAGGCTTAAAATTGCCAGCAAAACCTAGAGTCGGGCCCAGAAGAAAATCTCTTCCATTAAAAGGCCCAGAAATGATGTGATTATGATTTTACTGTAATTCCTCAAAAGGAAACATTTCTCATTTCCATTCGGGAATCTCAATATCTGTGTTTTAAGACTCTGATCCAAATTGGAATAAGTCAAGGTCTGCGACACCTCTCTGCCTCATTCAGAATGAAGGGACGAGATGGAATTCTAGGTACCTTGTGATGGAATGCATTCTTAAGCAGAAAGTGGCAATCATTGAATATATCACATACAATGACATTGAGGAGGGCATTGCTCTCTATTCTGCTCAATGGACCTTGCTGGAACAGTTATTTCGTATCTCAAACCCATTTATCATTGCCACCAAAGATGTCAGGGCTGAACACTATTGCTGAATAAAGTTATTTTATTCTTCTTTCTGCCTAAAGGAAATTAGAGGAAAACGAGCGAGAACCCCAACTTGTAAACCACAGCATCTAACATCAGGTACAATTTAACTTTGCCAGTGACAAAACAAATCAATTCCCCTTTGGGCCAGGTGGTTTAGCCAAGACCATAAAACATCCCTCACCTAAAAGCAATTTCAGAAGAAGCCACTTGCAGAAAACATGACACTTATTTTCTTACTGAAGAAAGTAGGGTGGCGGCACAGTGACTAAAAACGTGTCTTCTCTCATCTTCCCATCCGCCCAACCCTGTACACACGCGAAGCGGGCAGCCACTGCGTGCCACGTGTAGCGACTCTGAGGGTGTCTGTCCTCTGTCACTCCACGAAGCCCTCACCGAGCATTGTTCACACCCTCTCACAGTGACTTTGGACTTTAAGAGAAATGTAAAGACATTGGGGCCTAGAAATAAAAAAAAAGTTTAATCCTGAAATGGTTTGAGGTATTCTTTTACTGATTATAAAATGTCATTGGTTCCTCCACCTATGTCAACAAGAACTATGTCTGATCAAATAAAATTGCTCAGAATAAATGAAAGCCTAATCAAAAACATTTGTGTGCCAAACAATAGTTTAAAAAAATAAAACTTCTGACAATTACAAAAGAAGCACGCTTGACAATCACATAAGGTGCATCGATGTTCAGCTGCCGAGGTACTGCAGAGAGAAACTTTCAGGAGCTTCTGGAATTCTCTGCTGGTAAGACATCATTCCCAAACGGGGAAGTCCTCAGACTCTGGCATGTCTGCAAGTTCCCAGTTGGACTGGCTGGAGCTCAACTGACCAATGTGATCCGAGGAGCCGAGGGAACACTTCCTATTCCCTCTCTAGGGTCTTTTGGATGATCACGCAATTTCATTCAATAAATAACTTTAAAATGTCTACTATGTGCTAGATTCATCCTGACCGCTCATTAGAAGTGAAAATGTATTGACATATCAGTTTGTTTAAACCCGAAGTTCTAAAGCTCGCACATCAATTTTCAGTATTTTTCTTTTTGTCCCTTTGAAATCCAGGTGTATTTCATAAAACACTATGTATGCTGTAAATTTCCACTTAGCTCATTAAAATATCGTTGGATTTTTGGAAGTAGGAAAAGAAGTGGATATTTCACAAATTTTTAGAGAGTTCAGCATTTTTTTTTCCCTGAGAAGAAAGGAAGCCACATGTTGCCAAGTATAAACATACATAAACCCCAAAGATGAAATTTACTTAAAACCCAGAGCCCACAAGCCTCAGTGGTTGGCAAAATAAGAAAAATGAATTTCTTGTCCAAAGGTAAAACTCAGCCCAGGCCTGGGTGATTTGTAAAAGATTTCTTTTAAGCTTAAGCACCAAATCCTTTGCTTCTCAGTCATTGATTTACTGATTCTAAGTCATCAATAGCATTAATCCGTTCCTGCCTAGGGACCTATTACAAATGACTTTGAAGACGGTGTGAAGCAAGACTGTGTTATGACACCAGTGTGATTAGCAAGGAGACATGTCCTTCCGTGCTCCTTGGCGGTGTTCTGTGTGACCCTGGAATGCTGCACTTTTTCCTTTCTGGGTCAGAGTTTCTTGTTCCTTTGGGTGGGGCTGCAGCTCCCTAGGTCTGCTTCACCCAGAGCTTGGTTCTTTCAGAGTCCTGTGTGAGCTAATAAAATCCAAATTTTCTGATGAGTAAAAAGGAAAAGTATGTTATGGGTTAAAATAATACAAGCGTCTATTTTTTCCGCTGTGTTGTGATCCGTAGAAATCACCCTGAGCCTTTTCCCTTTCTTCTCTGCCTGGGAAGCCAATTGCTTTGATTGCAGTGATACGAGCTAGCTAAAATGACTTGCCCTTGCTTGTGAGGCAAATGGAACATGCTAATAGAACTTATCGCATTACCCGATGCAAAAGTGCCATAGCTCATTACTTTAAGATAAAAGGATATCATTGCAGACGGCAAGCAGAATTGACTTTCTGAGGCCCGACTTGATGATGATTTAATCAACTGCTCTCTTTCACTTCTCATCTCTGTGCCTGTCGGTTTCACAGGTGCCGTTAAATGAGACACTCAGAAAGTGAGCGGAGGGAAAGAAATTGCTGTCATTACTTTTCAAGAAAGGAGGTATGCAAATTTTCGACAGAAAGATTGCGTTCATAATGGGCCTGGTAAAATACAAGGATCATGCTTGACAGGTGAGGGCAAGCCATTTGTATGTCCTTAAAGCAGAACCACCGTCCTCGTTTAGAAATGTGCTCAATAAGAGAAACTACAAATGAGAGGCCTGGCGGGGCCAGGGGAGAGGCAGGCCAAAGCACATAGGGGGGGGTCCAAGCAGTTTTGGGGATGGGGAGGGTGCTTGAAGTCAAACCCTGGCCTTAGCACATATGAGCTGGAGGATCCCTTGCAAGTGTCTTACCCTCTCTGTGCCTCAGTTTCATTACCTATCAAATGGGGCCATTGCCAGTACTTGCCTCCGGGTTGTCTAGAGCATTCACTGAGTTAAGAAATATACAATAAATATGTAATTAACATAAAAACGTATAAAATAGTGCCTGACACATAGAAAGCACTCAGTAGATGTTATTCATTCATTCATCCATTCATTCATTTGTCAACAAAGAGTACCTTTTTTTTTTTTTTCAAAGAGTATGTGTGCCAGGTGCTGGAAATCTAATTTAGATAGAATACAATTCTTCATTGATTTCACATACATAAGTCTTGTCCCCAGCAGATGGTGAGCTCCTCAGGAGAGCAATCTGGCTGTCCCTGGAATCATCACAGGGCCCAGTGTAGTTTTAAGGCCCTAAGAGATGCCCAGCAACAACTCGGTAATTTATGGGTTCCTCCTGCCTGCTATTCATTTCTTATTTGTGGTACTGTGCGTGAAGCTGAAGCCCTGAGAGGAGTCTCCTCCTGGAGCAGGAGATGTCCGTCATTAGCTGGGAACCTCAGGCAATGGCCACGTGCCCTGCCTAGCCTGGGGAAGAAACCAGCAGCCAGGAAGAACAGAGTTTCTCTTGAATCACCTTCAGAAAGGCAGAATGAATCTGAATAGATTAAATGATCAGGGTAGTATGAACAGAGGTGTTTTTTTCATCCACTTTGCCTTCAATAGGTAATTGTTCTATTTTCTCCAACACTCAAAGTAAAAGCATCTTTCTTAAAGTGCCTTTGACTCTGAGTTCTTTTTCCCCAGGTAACGAAGCTGCTGTAAACCATTCTTCCTTCCAGTCCCTAAGGTTGTAAAGCACTGAGTGAGTGTAGCTCCTGCTAAGCAGCACCTACATGATTCAATTCCCTGCCAAAGGGACAATGTCCTCTCCGGCAAAAGGAGAAAGAGGAGATTCCACACAGCAGAGCAGCTTTGAGCTGCTCTTTCAGAGAAGCCTGGTTCCTAAATTGCATTTCACTGGAGCATGGTTCTTGCAGGGAGGAATTCTCCATGGGAGCTATCTCAGAACATTGCCCCTACAAATGCCAGCCAGCAGCTGTTCATCATTTTAAAAGAATGTCCCGACCACAGCCTGGGAGGGAAGTGTGACAAGCCCTCCTTTAGCAAGAGGCTGAGGCTTCCAACAGCAGAGGCAGTACTTGAACCCAGTTCTGTTCATGGTTAAGTTCGTGTCCCCAGCACGTACAGTATACCACTCTCTCTAATTCACTATCCAAAGAAAGTACCTGAAGAAACATCTTGTTGATTGATTGCTTGGCAAAGGGTCCATTCAAGCTGAAACTGAAGAGGAGGGCGCAACACCCAGTGAAGGCAGCCGTCAGCCACACATTTCTACCCCGTCCCAGGCAGCTCTCCCTCAAGAGGAGGACCGAGCACAGAACCTGGCTCAGGGATGCGCTCGTTCAGTCTGTGGCTGACCTAGGTTCAAATTCTGACCCCTCCACTTAGCAGCCACACAGTCTTTGGAAAGGTACTTAACATCTGGGAGCCTACCTTTTTTTTTGTTTTTCCACATGTAAAGGGGGATGATACACTCCACAGGATTTTTGTGAGAATTAAATGGGTTCAAGCATGTGAAAGCAGCCAGAAAGAAAGACTCCATTTTATTTTTTCCAACTCTTTCATAAAAGATGTTGTATCACACTCAGAAGTGAGGTAACAATAGTTATTTAAATGTTGGGTTTCGTTATTTTTGTCATTTTATTGCCAGAAGGGAAATCATATTCTGCAAGGATTTCTGCTCAGGAGGTGTTCTAAGACTTGATACTATGCTATACAGAAACAGAAACAATAACCCAAACAAACAAAAACTGAAACTATCATTCTCTCTTAAAGAAGAGAACAACGGGAATCTTCCTGGCAACAAATGGTTTTATTTCAGTGATCGAATACCAACAAGGCAAGACACTGTAGAATTCAGTTTCCTAAGCATTGCTTTGGGTTCTTGGTGCAGACATTTTTGGTGGATATAATTTGGGTTTATGCTTCTGTCAGTAATCTGTATACATAGGGACTGAAGTAAAAGGCATAGGTATAAGAGTTGGTGTCTAAACTTGGAGGTTATGCACAGTGCAATAAGGGCATGGGCTTTGACGTCATTAAGATGTTCACTCAAATTAAAATTGGCAAAATAAACCAATAGACAAGATGGATATCGAAAACACCAAGTGATTATTGGTACAACTAGGAAGCCAGCCATTTTGAAGTGTGTCCAGAGATTCTGACTGATCAGAATGAGGAGCTACTTGGATAGCCCTGTGCACAAACTTTATGTATATGCAAGGCCTATTTAGGGATCGATCTAACAAAATCAGCCAACAGAGGAATCCTGGGAAGAGATAAAACTCCCTCGAGCATTAACTTTGGTAACTGCAAAAATGGAGGCTGGTTGAGAGAACACAATGAAAGTGCTTGGCCCTCAACAATACAGCCACTTCTGCCCTGCGGGACATATGGGAGGTCTGTCCCCCCCCCCCACCCACATGAACGATTTCTCTGGCTTTTCTGGCCATATTGCAGCCGTTGGTTTCCAGCATCTTCAACACCACGGTCAGTTTCCCCAAACATATCTCAGAATATGCTTATCGCCTGTTCTTCCTACACCTGGCACCTAGGGGATGTCCAATAAATATATGTGAAAGAATGACTTCATAAATCACATTAGCAAAATACCTGAGGTAGGGTGTCATGGAAAGTGTGCACTTGAGATCAAGAACTATAGAGTGGGCAACGGAGAGGTGCCTGAAAGTTGTGGTATGTCTATGAGACGTACATGGGAATAACTTCGAGGTAAAAGAAATTCGTAAGAAAGTAACACCATACACTTGAAGAAATCCGATCAGAAGGATACTCTCTTAAGAAAATCAAGAATATTAAAATCCAAATGTATTTCTTTTTACATTTGACTCACCCTGAAGCCAATGAAAGCAACTGGCATTGAATGGGGAAATGGAAAACGGCACGCTCATACTGCGGAGGCACAATGGTCACGTTATCGGCTTCCCACCACCCAGACTTTTTGTTTTTAGACGGCAACACAGTGAAAAGCGCAGCTAAAAGAACAGAAATACGGCTTGAGACAAACCGATTTACAAATATGCGAAGGAGGTTCAAGAGGGTCCAAAGACATGCCAGACTGATTCCTTTCCGTTTTCTCCTTCTCGGGTACTTCACTACCACGCCTCTTAGAATTTGTCATATTCATAACTGGAATTTTAAGCTAAATTGCACCTAACAACAGTCTTTATTTTAGGGTGGCTGGGAAACCTGGCCTTCTATATATCATAAACAAGGAAGGGTAGGATTACTATAAATTGTCTGTAAAAAAATACAAATTGCCAAGATAAAAACACCCACTGGTCTGCCAGTCTCAAGTTTCCTGTTTTGACATACTATACGCAGTAATTTTGTATCCACAATCTCTTATTAGAAAATGAATGTGCTATTTTTCTGAATGCTGCAATTACAATAATTGAATTTAAAATGGGGATTGAGTTTCTCTATTTGGAGGAAAAGAATAATTGTGTATTTCTGATTAAAATCAAGGGGACTGAATAGAGGTTGTACAAATTCCAGCTCCAGTCTCCCCGAGTGACTCCTCGTCAGGCCAGAGAAAAGAACCCTTCAAACACAGAGAACTGGACCAGCGCCTCGGCGGCAGGCACTGTCTTTGGCCTCATTTGCTTTGTCTCCTGGCCCTCAGTCACGACACCCCGTGACGGAGGCAATCGGAACACCACGGCACTGTTACATGTTAAATGGCAGCCATGCTAGACTTCCCCACTGTGTCCAAAATGAAGAGTTAAAATGCAAGGAAAACAAACATCTCTTTGTGTGGAAAATGCCTGTCCCCTTGCAGACTGCCAGCCTTTTGGAGCGGTTTTATTTCCCCAGCACAGAGCCTCGCCTCCGGATGGGGGAAGTGCCACGGCAGAAGGACCGGGTGGCGAGAGAAAAACTAATGCTTTTTTTCTCAAGGGTTCAGCCTCTTTTGTTTTACCAAGACATTGTATGAAGAGCCACCTCTGAAGGTTCAGATGTACAAAAAGAAAGAAGGATGGAGAAAGAGGGCTAGCTGTCTTGACTTTTTGTGGTCTTCTAATTTCATTCTGATGGTATCATTCAGTCTTCCAAAACTCCCATTTATCCCAACGTGAAGGTAGTCTCACAAGCCCTCCAAAATGTTCCTTAAAATACAGCTTCCTAAGGAAAGAGAAAAATTCCCCAGCACAAAGTGAGTTTTATACTGCTTACTATTTTTAGTGGCTTTATTTCATAGCTTTATTGAAATATAAATGACATGGATAAACTGCCCATATTTAAAAGGCACTATTTAATCCATTCTCACATATGTATCCACCCATGAAGCCAACACCACAGTCAAGATAGAGGTGCACACATCCATCACCCCCAAGTTTCCTGGTACCTTGTCAATGCCCCAGCTCCCCTCCCTGGCCCATACCGCCTACGCACCCCCCAACAACTGATCTGTTTTCTGTCACTATAGATTAGTTTGTATATTTTCTAGAGTTTTATATAAATGGAATCATACAGTGTGTACTCTTTCTGTCTGGTTTCTATCATTTACTGCTTACTATTTTGGACACCTAATGAAATGGGAGCCTCTGAGCTGCAACGCACAAGGCAGCCCTCTGAGGCCGCCGAGGCCAGGGTTTACATTCATCCCCCAGGAATAGGACCGATTACTTGGTCCTACTTTATTCTTTGGCTTTATTATGTACTTCAGTAATCAATAAACACTTCTGTGGCAGAGGGTTTATTTTACCCTATAAATCCAAGGAGTAGAGAATGATATTAAGACATCAGTATGGATGGGCTCTGCTGCTCTGTAACACCAGGAGGAGAACGGGAGCCACAGATTTAAATCTAAGAAGGTTACAGAGCAGTCACAGCTCCTGGCTGGATGGCAGGGTCGTAAAAGACTCAGGCAAGATCTACAGCAATGCACTGTGATCCAATGGGGCTCTCTGAGCAGAAACCCAAACTGAACAAGCAGGCTGGTTGGGAAAGAATTATAAGCACCGGCTAGAGTGAAATGCAAAGGGCCCCTCTCAAAAATCCAAAATATTTCTTAACAAATGAAGAGGTAGAAAACGAATGCCAACTGCAGGCTGACTGTGTGGAAGGCTGTGCTCTGCTTTGGGAAGAGGCCTACTTGTTAGTCACCTGGCAGTCCCAGGAGGCTCTTAATTCTGTCCCCTGCGACTCCTGGCTCCAGGGCTCCGCAGGGACGACCACAGAGGCATCTCTCCTCTAGCTAGCCTAGGAGACTCATCCTTCCTTTAGAAAGCACAGAGGTCAACTCACGGAAGAGGAACTATAAATGGCTGATAAACACACGGAAAAAAGTTCAACTTCACTAATAATCCAAGAAATGAAGATTAAAAAGAGCTGTGTTTCTTTTCCGTCTACAAAACAGGGGGAAATGTAAGTGCTGATGCTGACACACCATGTTGGCAAGGTCATAGTGAAGACCGTCACCCACTTCCAAAGGAAGGTCAGTTTTCTGTCTGAAAAACAATTATGCAGTGTGTATCCAGAGCCTTAACTCTTCAGCTTGACTCTTCTCTTTTTTGATATATATATCAAAACCTTTCTTTATATATATAAGAAAGAGCAAGAATGTGTAGAATTTGTTTACAAATTTCACCATGCCATTTGGCAACAACCCAATAAGATACTTATATTCCTGCTCTCAACCCTACAGCACCTTCCACCCTCTCCCCACCCCATGCGTACACTTTAGTATTCCAATTTCACAGGGAGACAGAGAGGACTAAAGATGTTAAGCCGGG
Organism: Macrotus californicus; assembly: GCA_007922815.1. Classification (NCBI taxonomy): domain Eukaryota; kingdom Metazoa; phylum Chordata; class Mammalia; order Chiroptera; family Phyllostomidae; genus Macrotus; species Macrotus californicus. The sequence goes on from VMDR010005502.1 coordinate 30,532, forward strand.
AGTCAGAGATCTGTAAGACGCTCCAGTCATTGGAACCCAGGTATTTCTAAATTTCCAGATGAACTGAGTACACAGATTTGAACATAAATTTCCTCACACATTAGGGAACAGATCGATGTGCCAGTGTGGTGTTCGCCCACAAAAATAATGTTCCTAAGAAATTTTATAACAAGGAAAAAATGATCACAGTCATAAGGAAGCTAAAATAAAAATCCTATAAGTGATCTTGGATGAGTTACATATCCTCTATTAGGTTCAATTTCTTTTCTTATCAATAAAATAGGGACAATGTATCCATCTCCTAAGGTAGAGGTAAAGAAATAATCCATGAAAAGTGCTTCTTTTACTGTTACTATTGCAAATAAGAAAAGCAAGATACATTTAGTTATATATACAATACACACCCATAAAGAAAAAAATACTGGAAAAAATGCACCAAATGTTAACTGCCTATGTCTGAGTGATCGAAACTTTGAATTATTTGTATTTGGTAGTTTTTAATCTCTTTAATGATCATGTTATTTTTTAGTTAGAGGATAAAAAGGATACACACATACACAGAGACATAGAAATGTCACCCATGTGATGAAGTCCCTGAGGTTCTGACAGAGACTGGTCTCCAGAGGCCATAAGATGGCAAAGAATAGTCTCTTTGTTTTTCACCGCAAAAGATTTCTCTGTTCAGAGGCTCTCCCTCGGTCAGGGTCTCTGGTGCAGCACGTCTAGGCCGGGACTTCTGCCGTGCAGCTCACGGTGTGTGTTTAGACCTGGGTTCTGAGCGGGGGTGCATGGGTGAGTTATTCTACCTTGCAGGCGGTGGCTTTGTTTCCTCATCCATAAAATGGGAATAATAACTTGTAACTCTTAGGTTTGTGTGAGGATTAAAAGAGAAATTAAATGCATTTAAGGCATTTAACGTAGTGCCAGGGAATAAATTGTTCAATAAATGCTCATTGCCGTTGTTGTCGCCATCGTCATTGTCATCATCAAATCATTGTTGCTGTCACTTAGGTTGTCCCTTTTGTCTTGGGCTGGGAGATGATTGTGGTGCTTGGAAGGTCATCCACCAAGCATGGGTGACAGATCTCAATCAACACAAGCACCCCCTTCAATTTTCCGGTACAATCCAAACCCAGAAAGGCCCAAGTGATCCTCAGCTTCCAAGTAGACTGCTTCCTTCACAGATGGTGCCTTGGGAGCAGAAGGGGTGGCCAAACAGCAGTGGTGATGGCTGGGTGTTTTTGCTCCTGGGTGAGAGAGCAGGAGCATGGGCACACGGTCCTTTAGACATCACAGCTTGTCTGCTGTGCGCTTCAAGATAGGAGAAAAGCAGATGGTCATGAGAAGGGGCCTCGGGCTCAAAGGTTTCCATGGGATCAATGGAATAGAAGAGGAAACCTCCAAACTGCCACATTGCCCCAGGCTGAAAAGCTCTCCTCCTTCCCAGTTCAGAGAAAGCAAGCAGAAGGCAGCTCACGCCTGTCTCCCTTTTGGAGAAACAGCTATTTCCAAAGCTTCTGAACCACATTCCACTGTGTCTTGGAAAAGGAACATGTAAATAACGGTTTGCAAGCTGCCAAGAGCGTGGGTTTCACAGCGCACATTGCAAAGCTCATGCCTGTCACCACAAGACGACAAGTGTGCTCTCCATGGCTCTCTCTCCCCTTCTAGATCTTAAAGGGTTACGCCTGGAAATTGCCTCGCTGTGCTTCTGGGACAGTATGAAGGATGACTGCCATTGCCACGGTCAGCTATGACAGCGCCAATTTGATGTGCTGCCATCAAGGGCCTTCTAAGAGCTGAGCGCCCTGATGGTTTTGTGATGCGAATAGTCACATTGCAAAATGGTTTTCCTCTCCCGCTGCCTCTGCCTCCATCTGCTGCTGGGCTAAAGGCACAGCCGGCTGCCTGCCTGTCACAGCATGTATTAAAATTAGCTGGGGAGGAGGCACTCAGTTGTGCTAATTACATTTTAATCATTGGAAATGTGTTGGCAAATCAAGCCTTGATTGCCATCTCGGAGTCTGTCTCCTCCAGCAGAGTGAAGGGGCTGTCTGCATTAGGCAGGGCCTGCTGGGCCTTCTCCTTTCACAGAAGATAGACTGGGGACCCTGCTGGCCCACCACTGAGACCGCTTTGGCACATTATTAAAAAGCCACAAGGCTTGTTTCAAATCATCCCTGTGTGAGACCCGCTCATTCTCACTTCCCTGGGCATTCCAGCAACTTGGTACTTTTAACTATAGCTTTAGTGGGCTGCTGTACCTTCCAGGCTCAAAGTGTGTGTGTGTTTGTGTGAGATGGAGGGGGGACAGGGGTGCAGGATGCTGCAATCATGTCTTCCTAGCACCTGGGACTCAAGAAGGAGCCTGCTGACATAAGGCAGCATCCCTGCAGAGGAGACTGGGACTGCTGCAGGTGCTGTGCTGGTGGGGCTTTCACAGCAGTTGGGAGGTTGGAAGAGAAAGAGTATCTTTTGTGGGTCCTTGTGGGCTGCTGGACAGGTAATGGGGGATGAAGATCATCATTTCTCCCGGAGTTAGGGAGCTAGTGAATTAGGTGTCTGTTCCAAGAGGCAAGGAAATCTGAAGACAGCCTCTTTTCAAGCAAACAATGTCTGTTTCTGCTTTCAGTTTCCATGAGCCAAAGGAAGGGACAAAACAGCTAGCTTGGACAAGACCCCTTCAAACGAGCCCTCCTGGAGCAAGCTGCTTGTTCTTGTTTACCAAAATGGGCTGAGTGTGCGGTCACTCCCATCAGAAATGCTCACTGTTAGGGACTGCCTCTTTCCTGGAGGCCAGTTTGTTGTACATAGGACAAAGGAAGGAAGACCAAGCAGTACAAAATATGGAAGAAGTTTACTTCCCAAACATGGCAGGTGGTGGTTGTGCTATTGAAGGCACCGGTTATTAGATGAGATTATACATAATCAGGCTGGACAATGACCGATCTTTTAAGTACCTACACCTTCCTTTCTACAGGTTTGCTCCTGGAGCATAAATTATGCGTTACGTTACTGTGTCTGAAAGAAAATATGAAGAAGAAAAAAAGGTAGCAGCTCCATGCCAGCACACACTAACACCCTACAATGACATATGAAGGAGTGAACCTGGGGGAAAACACGCAAAGGCCCACTCTGACGAAGGAGCCATTCTTGAGTGAAAAGGGGCTTCTGTAACACACAGGCAGAGGTTCAGGAGAGAGTATTTCGAGTCAAGCTGTAGAGATGTCTGCAGAGAGCAGGAAGAACGTGTGGGCGCTCCCCCCTGGTTGGTTGGTGCACATGTTCCCACGAGTGCCTGCACGCAAAGGTTCCCAGAGCCTTCAGAGTGGTCTGGCCCATCCCACACAGAGCTGTGCGGTTGAGTCACTCTCTCTGTAACTTTGACACAGCCATAACAGGGACATCTCTCCACTCAAAACAGGAGCTAGAGAGGTGACAAAGAGACTTTCGGGTTGCTGTGACCTTAGGACAATCCACCAAGTCAAGGCCTCCTTGGGGAGCAAGTTGGTAGACAACACTGTAGACAAGCAGACAATAAACAATGGATAAACCAAGACACTTTTTTCTGTTAGAAGGACACAGTTATTTAAAATGCTGTAATGCAGCTTCTCCTATTTCAGTCAATGACTTCAGATGGTCTAGGTTATCTCATGGGGAAAAGCAAATTTTAACAAGTCCACTAACACCGCCACCAAACATTTGAATGCTGTTTCAAACTATGCAGTACACCTGCACACATACCACATCCCGTGCTCAAGACTATGCTGTTGGCAAGCAGTAGCATTTTACAGCTGAGATGGCCACACATTCGGAAAGGGGGCGTGACCTGGCACGGCTCCACAGCTAGTGGTGGCAGGACCAGGACCAGAGTCTACGCCGCTCCTCGGCTTCACCTTTGTAATGAAGGCATCATCAGGTAATGGGACAGACTCTGAAGGCCAAAGACAAGGCTCAGAGGAGGTGTGAGCTGGTGCTCTTTGAGGACTGGCAGTTTAGGTGAGCAGCCCTTTCTTGAAGGGCATGCATGAGGTCCCTGAGGAAAAACTTACTCTGTGGGACATCGCAGCTATAACATGACAACAAAAATAACAATACAGTCCCAAACAGCGAGCTCTTTGCTCCCAAAGCAAAAGGCTCACCACTTTGGACCCACTGCATTGGGAGACTTGGTAGCATCCACTGCAGGCTCTAAAGAAATCAGACAGGCGAGAAAACTGGTGAACTAAGGGCTATTTATAAGCAATGCCTTGAACCTTGGGGTTTTTCCCCACGTATCTGTTGGGGCTAAGATATACTTCTTTTCTCCTAAAAGCATTCTATATTCAGTTTAAGTCTGAAATGGCAATGGGACCCTGGTCAATAACAGGCCTTTGCATCGTGTGTCAGGAAACACCCTCCTGCCACGTCATGGTCTCCCTTTCCTGGGAGCGGAGTCCTCTGACTCTCACCTCTAAGGTTTTCATAATTGTCTCCCCCCACTGCTAAGTCCCCCTCCTGACATCACATTCTGGAGGCCTGTCAGATGAATGAAGGCTTAACCAGTTTGTGACCAAGCTACAAATGCCTCTTGCCTCCCACTTTTCAGGGACACAGAGCTGACTGTTATGCATGTTCAGATTATTTATGTGAAAATTCCAATTCTGTCTGGCCTGCTGTTGATTATCCCTCTTAGAAAGAGGTCACTAATTTTATGCTCATCTTTACATGAGCTTTGCTAGTGATTTCATTAAAACACCTCTCCTCTTGGGAGGGCATAATGGGGGAAAGGGGAAAGGGTTTTCAGGAACATGTATAAAGGACACATGGACAAAACCAAAGGGGGGTAGGATCAAGGGTGGGAAGTGGGGATGGCTGGGGTGAGGGGGAATGGTGGGAGGGAAATGGAGACAACTGTGCTTGAACAATAAAAAAAAATGTCAAAAAAACCCACCTCTTCTCATTCAGTCCTTTAAAAAGTATCACAAATAATTCACAGCCTCTAGACTCATTGCTACACAAAGGGCCAGTGAACTTAGGTTTGGGAAGCATCTGGGAAGTGGGCTAAAAGCCCGTGGGTGCTGTCTATGCTAATAGCTCTATGCTGTATTTAAACTTGACTGTAAACCGACAAGGTGAATAGTATTCACTTACTAGCAAACACAGAAAAAAATCAGAAAGGTTAGTCAGCTCCTTTGGATTCAAATCCAGAGAATATGATGGAAGACTCAATGTTCTTTTAAAAAGAACACACTGTGTAAGAAAAAAAGTTTAAATAGAAATTATGTACTATAAATAATTATATACCAACAAATTAGACAACTTAGAAAAAATGGATAAATTCCTAGAAACCTAAAACCCACCAAGACTGAATCATAAAGTACTAGAATAATCTGAACAGACCAATAAATAGAAAGAAGATTGAATCAATAATCAAAAATCTCCCAGTAAATAAAAACTCAGGAGCATATTGCTTTACTGGTGAATTTTACAAACATTTAAAGAAGAACTAGGAATAAACCTTCTCAAAAGCTCCCAAAAAATGAAAGAGGAGGGAACACTTCATAACTCATTTTATGAGGCTAGCATTACCCTGATCTGAAGCCTAACATGGACACTGTAGGGAAAGAGATCACAGACCAATATCCTTGATGAGCAGAGATGACAAAATCCTCAATAAAATACTAGCAAACCCAATTCAACAGCATATTAAAAGGATCATACACCATGATCAAGTGGAATTTATCCCTGGAATGCAAGGATGGTTCAATAGAAACAAATCAATAAATGAGATACTTCACATCAAAAGAGTGAAAGATAAATCATATGATATCCTCAATATACAGAAAACGCGTGTGACAATATCCTTTCACGATAAAAGCTCAACAAATTGGTATGAAAACTTAATAAAGGCCATATATGACAGCCCACATGATACTCCATGGTGAAAAGTTTACAAAGTCTTTCCTCTAAAATCAGGAATAAGACAAGAATGCCCACTCTCACCATCCCTTTTGATCTAGTACTAGAAGGCCCAGTGAGAACAGCCAGGTAAGAAAAAGAAAAGGCATCTTAATTTGAAAGGAAGAAGTAAAATTAAGTGTTTGCAAATAATATGATCTGATACATAGAAAACTCTAAATATTCCACTAAAAAACTGTTAAAACAAATAAATGAATTCAGTAAAGTTGCAAGATAAAAAGATCAATTGGTGTTTCTTACTTCAATGTTTCTCTCTCTCTCTTCCTCTCTCACACCCTTCCTCTCTAAAAGCAATGAAAAAAAACATCCTTGTGTGAGGATTAAAAAACAATTTTAAAAAGGGGCTCAATGTCACTAATCATCAAGGAAATGCAACTTGAAATCACAATGCCGTATCATAGCTCTCAGGATGGTCACTGTAACAAAGACAGGAGATTACAAGTTGGTGATGACCCGGAGAAAAGGGAATGCTTATGCACTGTTGGTGGGAATGCGAACTGGAGCAGCCACTGTGGAAACAGTGTGGAGGGTCCTCAAAACTTACAATGAAAACTGACGTGATATAGTCATCCCACCCCTGGGTATATGTCTGAAGAAAATAAAATCAGTATCTCAAAGAGATAATCTATACTCACATGTTCATTTCAGCATTATTCACAATAGCCAAGAGAGACCAATGACCTAAATGTACTTAAAATAATGAATAAAGAAAATATAATATATATATTATCATCCCACCATTGAAAAAAAAGAAAATCCTGACACTTGAGACAACATGGATGAACAGAGGGCATTATGCTGAGCGAAGTAAGTCAGACAGAGAAAGATAAATAGTGTATAATTATCACTTATATTGGGGATATAAAAGAAAAAATGCCCATTTCATAGAAACAGAGAGCAGAGTATTAGTTTCCAGGAGCTGCGGTGGGGGGAGATAGAAATGTGAGAGATGTAGGTCAAAGGGCACAAACTCTCAATTGCAGGGAGAATAAATTTTGAGAATCCACTGAGCAGCATGGTGACTGTAGTTAATAATACTGTATGGTATTATATTCTTGGAAGTTGCTGAGGGTAGATCTGAAGCATTCCCTCCCCACCCCTCCACCCTGACACACACACACACACACACACACACACACACACACACACACACACAGAGTCAACTATGTGAGGTGATGGTTTGTTAATTATCTTGACATCTTGATCTTGGTAATCATTCCACAATGGATATGTATATCAAATCATCAAGTTGTACACTTCATATATATATATATATGCATATATACACACACACACAATTTGTCAATTACTCCTCCATGTTGAGAATATTTAAAAAATTATAATGGGTGACACTAAAGAGGAATGGAGGAGGGGCATGGAGAAGAAAACACTGTAGGTTTATATCCAAGACACTTGCTCTCACATCATCTCTCGTGATTACCCTCTAAAGCATATTATGTCTCCTGTAGTAAACCCAAGTTCTTTGTAAAGGTGGAGAACAGGAGACATAACGTCCCTTTGTGGTCTTTTCTGACTCCCTATACTTGTTGTCATACAGTGGCTGGCTCCCCAAGACTTGTCACAAAGGTCTCTTCATGGACTGGCTTGCTCCAGAGCCATCTCTGGCTCTAATCTATACTTTGTTCATCTCTTTGCTTCAGCCATCATTTACCAAATACCTCCTCACTTTTAGGATAGAGAAAAGACTAAGACACTGCTGTTACCTGCCTAGAATCATGTATTCTAGAATTCTGTATTGGTGAGATGGTTTCAGATATCTGGAACATTCACAACTCATGTAAATGTGCCAGGCTGTTGGAACATGAGCAAAGATTTGATCTTCAATCATGCTTGAAGCCTTGCTGGGAATAGGACTCCTTGGCTGTGGCAACCCATGAAAGCTGAGGAGCCTGTAGGTGAGCTTCTTCGAGCTCCCCATTACTGATGGCAAGGCCAGAGGGGGCGGGGGTATGGTTTGGATAGAAATTATGTTATTTTTAATAATTATACACAAAAGCTGTACCTACACAGTAGTCAAGATGCAAAGAAAACATCTGGAGAGCTGCCAGGATGCCAAACACCCACTGTTTAATAGCATAAAAATATTGCAAGGGGCTCACTTTTTCAATGGTCCCATCTTTAAGGGGTCATGTCTACCAAAGCTCTTGGTCAGGTTAACCAGCTCCACTACTCTGACAAGTGCTATTCTAAAGGGGTGCCTTAGATTCCTTGCTCACAAAGACCCTTGAAAGGGACTTACTTGCTCTGGGTGGGTAGTTCAGCTGGTTAGGGCATCATCCTGATACAATAAGGTCGTGGGTTCCATCCCCAGTTAAGGCACATACAAGAATCAATGAAAGAATGCAAAAATGAGTAAAACAACTCTCTCTCCCCTCCTCTCTCTCTCTCTCTCTCTTTCTCTCTCTCAAGTCAGTAAATAAAACAAAAAGAAAAGAATTTACTTATTAACAAAAGGATTTGAGACCTATAGTTAACTTTTCTCGTGTTCTATATTACATTAACCCAGGCATCCTTTACTTCCCACAACTGGAATTTCCTGGAACCTAAAAATAAGAACACAGGGCTATCAGAACTTCTCTCGTCTACTCCCAGACACCCTGGTACGTTACCAGGGGGCAGTGTGTAGAAGGCCCAAACTGTCTTCCTGGCTGTAAACATCAAAGGAAGGAGATTAATCTCCTGAATCCATAAGCCTTGGCAGTGCTGGCTGTTTTCTATTCTGAGCTGCCCGGCCCCACCGCACTCATGCCTTAGTGCAGTGCTTGCTGTGTTGTATGTTCATATGGTCTGTGCCCGCCATGAACTGTGGGTGCTAACAGGGTGCCAATCACTGTTATTGCTGAGCACTACTGTCAACTTTTTATATTATGAAAACATTTCTGACTCCAATTATTACAGTTACTTGCAATATTACTTTTGATATGATTTTTACACGTCGGCTATGTGATATTAAAAATCCCCTCATTAGTCTGGCATGTGTCTCAGTCTGTCCAGCAGTTTTCACATCCTGGTGTTGCAGGAGTTGCTAAGCAATGTGTGTTTACTAGGCTCTGGCCTTTTACTACTTGCACGAATGCTGTCTTTGTGCCGTTTTTCTAGGTGCTTGTTTCCAGACTAAAAATTCACATTCGGTAGTAATCCCCCTGTGGATCATTTTAGTTATTTTCCTTGAGACTTGCTCTGTTAGAATTTGCTTGAAGTGTGATAGTCATTTGTGCATAGGACGCACTTGCAATGATGAAGTTTGGCCTGCTACTTCAAAATTTTGAGATGCTGTGGGTATACACTGTCCATCAAAGCTCTTTTGTAGGTACACATTTCCCTTCTTCCTTTTTAAACAGAACCCCATTTTGTTCATGGTAGCAATATGTTCACTTAAAAAAATAATTGACGTCCTAAGCTCCTCTGCACATAGGGGTGGCCATTTCATATAGTTCTGACCAATGATGAATATAATTAAAAGCATGTGAAGATAGCATCCCTTCCTGAATAAAAAGTCAAAGCCCAAGACAGAGCCTTTGTTCTTCCCAGATGCAGGATGTCAGACCTCATGACTGTGAGGCAGCACCACGAAGACTGCGTTCTCTGTGGGGCGGGTGGGAGAGCAGGAACACGGAGGCGCGCAGGCTTCCGCCGGCACCAGTGAGCTGCAGCCCAGGCCCAGGCCTCCTTTTCACAGCAGAAAACCAACCACTACACTGTCACCTTCACCCAAGAGTAATCCCAACTGAAAACAAGATAATTAGAAAAAAAATTTCCAGTATACACAAAACCAATGTATATGGTTCCCTACAACAAACTCGTAAGAGTAAAGGGCAAGAGGTAAAAGATTCACCCACATCCCAGCCAAGAGGAAGATGATTGCTTCGTACTGCTTATAACTTTCCAAAGTGGATCTACCTCTCTTCAAACGCATCCGGTTCTTCCCATGTGAACACTGTGGGAGTGGACGAGTCGGACAGAAGGTCCCTGTGTTGCTTGCAGTGGATGGAGTTTGATTTCCCGGTTGGACCAGCTTTTGAATTTCCTTTAAGATTAAATGGATGATTTATGAAAAGTATACTGAATGGAGGGTCTACCAAAGATCCTGAGCCCCTTCCGCAACCAGTAGGACACACCAGTCAGTATTTTCATTAATATAATGTGTAAAAAATAACACACGTCTCAGCTTTAGAAATCGTAGTGTACCTCATTAGCTTGGAATCAAAGCCTAAGGCTGCTCTGATTCTACAGTTGTGTTTTTCTGAAATTAGCCTTCACTCTCCCTTTAAACACTGATCAAGGCAAAACGCCTTCTTCCACAAGCGGGGACCACCTCCCCAAAACACCACCACTCCGTATGCCTGTGGAAGACACCGTGGGATTACTTAGTCACGCACATACATGTACGCCCCCCCCCCACACACCAGAGGATAAATCTTGGAAATTATTCTACTTGCACATGTCCACAAGGTAACACATCTTTCTCCAAACTGATAATCTATGTATTATCCATGCCCACACATGTACTGACCAGGTAGAAGTCATTTTCACACTTACGAGTTACTATACACAAATAAATACAGATGTAACCATATGCCAAGTGATAATAGACAAGTACATATATCAAGTACACATAATACCGCTGGTTTGCACATGTGTGCACCAACATACTATACATACCAAGTGATCAGTCTTCCTCTAGACTCATAACAAGGATGTACATACAGAGTGATGCACTGCTGTACTTAGGGATAAACCTTTTACCCTTTTCAGAGACGACAGTATACATGTAGATACCACACACACGATAAATCCAGGCCACAGACATTTTCTTTGGTACCTTTGTCACAATCCAAAGTAGTGCCATAAGGTGGTTAGAACATTAGCCAAGTTGAGACCTCCAGGGCTAAGCACACCACTGTTTTCAAATCTGTTCTTTCATGTGATGTGCCAGGTGAAATTACTTCTACAGCATGGTCAGAACCAACCTGGATGGATTTATAATGCCTCGCATTGCTAAAGGCATATTTTAGAGTCATCTAGAGACAGCAGATAATTCTCTTTAGGTTGCAGGATTGCTAATTCTCGTGCTTGCCATGAAGGCTTTGAGGGCATGTGTCTAAATAGGCAGGCTGCAGAGCAGGAAGCGTGCCTGATGTAACCTGCGCAGTGTGCAGAGGATGCTCACAGCAAGGTGTGTGGAAGAGCTTCCTATCTCAACAGTACATGGCTCCTGACTAGCTTCTCTCCTTGATCCCTGGATGTAATAGTACCTGACGATTTCCACTCATTACCTAAGGCAAGCAGCTTCCTGCTGACTGGGGAGGGGAGCAAGTAATTTACAGCTTTACTCTGTTGGCAAAACTGTGATGATTATCAATGATTGTGCCCTGAACCCCCAGAATGCACCAGGAGCTATAAACACTAGATGGGTGAGAACAGCTACTGTTTTCAAGGGGTTAAGTGGGTCCTTTTCTGTTCCCCCTGCCCTAATTAGACCTCCCCATCCTCCGTTCTCTATTCCTTTGACCTTGCTCATAGTTCATCTTCTTACAGGGAAAACAAAGGAATGGCATTCACTCTCCACCACTCTTGAAAGTCCCCCTGTGGTTTTGCTTAATAGTTTTACTCTAATCTCCATCTTGTGCTTTCACTGAGCCCACCCTGTGAGTCATTTCCTTAGCTGCCATTCTGGTTACCAGCATACCTGCCCCTACCTTCCTATGCTCTGAATTTGAAAGGTGAAGGGATTTTTTTTTAAGCGCTGCTTGCCAGACACTATATTCTTTATATTTTAAAAAATTTAAGGAATCTTTATAGGAGAAAAATTCCACAGAATACTGATAAACCATCACATATAAAAACATATTGGCATGAGGCATCTATACAATAAAGTACAGACTTAGAATTTCAGTAGAGTGCCTGGCTTTTATTTGTGGGTGACGCTGAGATCTTTATTTCTCAAGGATCCGTATCCCCCAACCTGTCCTCGATATGCTATTTATAAAAAGAACCCAGCAGGAATTAAGCGTTCTACTGGTCAGAAAGTACTAGGATGTGAAATCACTGCAAAGACAGCTTGAAAAAGGAGCTTGGAAAAGCTCAGGTGGTAGAACTGTAATTAACAGGGGAAATGAACACAAGTTCTTCCACACTGCATGTCCTTTAAGGGGACAGGAAGAGATACCGACTCTCCGATTAATACTCTACAATCCTCAAGTGCCGACTAAACGCTGGCTGAATTTTCTCCCAAACCCACGTGTACCTTATCTTACCTCCTCGGCAGCTATTGACTGGGCCTGGCTCACAATGTCAGCTTCGGTCTACGTAAGCTATTAGGAGCTATAAGTTAGGAGCTGTAACAGAGTTTCATCACTGTCTGGATTTCCCATAACTTACTGATATTTGGCCAGCTCGATTTTTGGCATAGGCATAAAGTCCTTGATGTCCATAAGGAGAATGACAAGTTAACAAATCAGTAGCTTTTGGGTACTTATGGAAATGTTGAGAACAAGCCAGCTGCTTCCTCTATTGGAGGTGATGCATGGTTAATTTATTTATTTTAGCATACAGTACACAGATGCGGCTGGGTTGTTAATTTTGTTTCGCTACCAAGAGTTACAAGGTATCAGCTATCGGCTGATTTATTTGAAATCCTCCCTGGAACACATCAGAATTTTAATTGTTTCCTGAATTTCTGCAACAGAAGAAGAATTGATGTCACTGGAAAATGCCCTGGGTCCCTCCTGACTGCAAGTAACTCCCAGTGACTGATTTCCAATTGATACAGATGAGGCCTGGGAGGCGGTGCACAGAGACACTGCCACGTGAGCCCGGCGGCCCCGTAATGACTATCAGAGAGGATGGGGGAGACCAAAGATTTCTTTCCAGCAACTCATCAAGTACGCTGCTCTTCTCGACAGATGTAACCGTCAGGGCCCCACGTAGATGCTGGCAGAAACAGATGGTGCTGCGGGGCAGCTCTGTTCCCTGCTCCCTGGGTTGGGCTCTGCAAGACGGAAAAAGGGCTTGTGTATGCAGTGTGCAGGGGGGTGGGACAGGGCTGTGTTTTCCAGCAGCAGGTAAAATCCATTTGTCACACCAGCTCCAACCGGGTTTTCAGCACAGAAGTTAATATCTGAAACCAATGAGGCATTCTGCCCCAGTGCTGCAGGGCAGCGGGGGAAGCCTCTCACTAACTGCGTCCTCTGAGAGGAGGAAGAGCAGAAGCAAGGAAGGGGGTGGGGGGTCAGAGAGGCAGAGGGAGACGGGGCAAGGGAGGGAGACAGATGAAAACACAGGCCAGGCCTGGGGTGGCCTTAAGGGCTTTGCTTTTTTATGTTACTTTGAAAACACGATGGCAGGTGAAGAAGGGGGAATGGAAAACATGAAAGGAGTGGCTTCTCTTAAATATCTTCAGGGAAAAATGGCCACCGCCACCGCCACCATCACCACCAAAATCATCGCCCCACCTCCAGAACGAGCTCTAGGAGAAAAACAAGTATTCTCTGTTCTTAACAGGGTCTCGGCAATCTCATGAAGGCAGCCTCTACATATTCACTCAGTCTGAAATATGAACACACACACCAGCAATAAATCCCCATTGCCTCCAACTCTGAGCGCTGCCAGGGAGCGTGGCACGGAGAGGATTTTTATGAGCAGGCCTTCAGCTGCCAGGATCCACCTTCATAAAGAAGAGATTTTCGTCCATTCTGTCTATTTATTTTGTGTAGAGAAATCAAGGGCAATAAACCATGAAGAAATTCACTCTACCTTATTCCATTTCACACTTTTGTCAACCACGCTTTATCGAGTATCTGAATGAATTTTTAATATCATGCCACAAAATGCTTTGGTCTTCTATCATATGCCGGGACTCTATCAATCTGATAACACTTGGGAGTTCTGAGAGATACTCAGCACTGAAGAAAACAGCTTTAAAATTTAGTCATTCTGATGGAATATAAAAGCTTATATCAGTGACAGGTTGACAGAAAAAGCTGTTTTCCTTTCCATTTCACAGACTTCCACGTATGAACGCCATGAAACATGTCAGGACTTTCTCTGAGTCTATGAAGACAGAGATGGCATCTGCTCCCAGTGGGGAGCCCTTCTAACCAGTAATACTATAAAATTTCATGATTCTGAATTCTGACTGACATTCAAAAGGGCAGAGAGGAGGTGTTTACTATATTTTATAGAACAACATCAATTGCTTGTCTTAGCACATAAATACAGTTTTACAGTACACAATGCCACCTCCAGCATCTTTCCTCTCTCTCTTGCAAAAAGAAATCGCAATCCACTCGTGTTAACCAAACAGGTTTCTAATTTCCTGCTGTGGATAGGAGGGAGCTTATATTTGCATTTTCCCTGAACTACACATATTTCTTGACTCCTGGTGGAAGCTGTGGCACAAAGGGAGAGGGTTTCCATTGGTTCCAAGCACAACCTAGAGACTTTATATAGCAGAACCATTGCCCTGGTTTCTAACTTGGCTGCCGCCCTCTAATTCCTATTAGATTTGGGGGGAAAGCAGCAGTGTGAGCAAATGTTCGTGAGACTCACTTTGGGAGTTTGGTTACGGCGGCGTTTCCTCCCCCACCCCTATTGCCTTTGGTAGAAAAGATGATGACCCACAGTGCCTTGCACCACACAGACATGACAAGGAGGCAACATGCAGCTGCTGATAAATGCATCCAAGATTAAAAGGGCCCCCTGTTTCCTCTGTGTGTAGTCAGAGCTCTGCAACAAGGCAACTTCAGACAAAGAGGAAGTAGGTGGCATAGGCACATCATTCCAAGTGTTCATACAATCCCTGCTTCCTATGCCTGAATCACACACTTCAAAGAATGCTTAAAAAGCTGGAAGTAGACCCTGAATGGGAAAGGCTACCTAACATCCTTCTGGGTTCATTGATACTAATTTCCCCTGAATGGTGGCACTGGAGTGGACTAAGGAGCCTTCGGGACGAAAGAACCAATTGAATATTTCATAGGAAAATGTGAGCACCTTCATCACCTGGAGGCCAGAGGGACATGGCAGGGATGCAGCCCAGGTGAGGGAGAAGGGAGGGATGCAGGAACCTGGGGACAAGCCAGCAGTCTCTACTGACAGCGCCCTGTGAGGAAGGAAGAAAAGAGGCAAAAGAAAGAAGGCTGAGTCCTCGATGCATTTTAATAAAAACCTTTTTACATATCCCAACAGGGGCAGCAGAACCCCCAAAAGGGCAAAAAAAGCTCTTGGGAGTAAAAAAAAAAATTCTATATTACAACAGTTGTGGTCCTTCAGACTTCAATCCTAGACTGTAAAATGTCATTCAGGGGTGGGGGTACGGATTTTTAAATGTCTATTTAAATGTGAGAAAACCAGGACTCTGAGAGCGCAAGTGGTCTCTCAGCGGGTCACAGAGCTATTGAGGGGGAAGCCAGGACTTCAACTTAGGCTCCTCTTTCCTTCTTAAACGTGATCCCACAGGATTCAACGCCCTTTACCCACAAAGGGTGAGGGTAGAGTGACACATGATGGATTTTACACCTGGGCCTAGAAGGTGTTATAAAACAAAAGAACAACAGGTTGGGGGGGTGGGAAAGGAAGACCCCAGAAAAGGAGAGATGGAGGGAGGGAAGGAGGGAAGGATTTCACATAGAGATTAATGAGAGGCTATGAAGAAGACATTCAAATTCTCTTTTTCTTAAAAATTACAACTATTACACATGTCACCACGTTTTCTGGACTCATTTCTCCTTCTTGTTTTTGAAGTTGGGTGGGAATATTTTCAAGCTGTTCCCCAAACCAGTAATCTGGACAGGAATCTCATATCTGTGATCTCCTTCCAAAACCTCTCTCTACAAACACAAAGGTTGAACCAAAAGGTCTGCAGCATCTACACAAGCTTAAGAAGACCCAAACTGTCTAGCGCACACACAGAACTGTAATGAATTTTGCATCAAAACATTCTGCCAAGCCTCCTTTGTTTATTCTGTTGTGACTCTGCTCAGTTCCTTCAGGAAAGAAGACCCCGTAGGGAGCCAGAGAGATGCCTCCATCCTTTACCCTTCTTAAGTAATTTCTTTTGTTAAGAGAGTGACAGGAGAAAGATTGATGGGAGCCTTGACACCCCAGAGGGAAGGTGTTCGGGGCTCTTTTACATCTGAGGATGCTCACCAGAAGGCAGGTCCCTGGTCACAGCTGGCAGTCAGACAGATGTTGGGCAGCTGACCTGGTGATCTGATGAGTGAAAGGCCCTGCTGTTTTCCAGTTTGTTTCTACACGAGTGCCAGGGCTTGGTATCGGCAACCTCCACTGGGAGCAGCAGTGGGACCCAAGGTGCAGGATGGGTGGGGGGCCCTGGCCAAGTCTCCTGGTGTAACTCCAAGTATTGATGTGGCCGATAGGGTGTGTCTTTGCCTGGGGTAGGGATGGCAAGAAATTGCAGGGTGCGCTTCCTGGTGCTGCGAAAATCTTCACATCCTGTTGTCTTTTATTCATTTGTGATCATTTACCCTGCCCCAGGCCATGTTCTGGCAATTCTGCAACTTGTGGGCAGATGGCTCAATGAACATTACTAGTAAATAAGGGGTTAGGGCGCCTTTCTTGGAGGTGCCACCCCAAGGTCCACCCCAAAAGTTCCATTTGGCACATAAATACCTTGAAGAAGAGAATTTATTAACCTTACTATTTCAACCACACCAAAGCTCTGTCTAGCTATAACATTTCTATGGGACAAAACAGTTAAAATCCAAACCAGAAAGGACAACAGAAAAAGTATCCCCCCTCAGGTGCATCCAGGGGTATGCACGAGTTCTCTGACCCATGGCAGGGGAAACCTGGTCATTGTTACAACAGCTACCAGTTATGCGGGATCGGCTACATGCCTGGCACCGTAATAGTCACGTCCTATTTCATCCCCAAAACGACTCTCAGAAGGTAGATATGATTATCCTCCCTTTACAACTGAAACTGAAGCTCAGAAGGTCAAACAAGTCACCCAAGGTCATGCAGTCAAGGAAGGAGATTACAGTGAAAGCCCAGGCCCATCGCCAAGTGACTCTTCAAACGTTGCTCCTACACGCAAGCCCTTCTCTCACTAATGGAATGGCCTCCATCTCCAAGCGGACCCTCTGGGAAGTGTGCTGCACTCCACATACCAGAACACTAGGCTCTGTCTCCTTCCCCAGATCCCATGAAATGTGGAGCCCTGGAATCCCTTCTTCAATACTTGGTGGGGCAGTTTCCCGACTCAGAAAATGAGACCTTCCCAGGCCACTCGAAGACGAGGTGTGAAGTTTCACATCGGTAGGCCCTTCTACTGCGAGTGTGACGCAGCACCGGCCTCACGGAGCGCCTCCGAGACAGCTGACCCCCTTCTACCTCGCAGCTGAGTCCAGCCAGGGTCTGGAGCAGCCCGCCTTTGTGATGTCCCCAGGAGGAACCAGAGCTTCACAGTGCCACGACTACCGTCTCTTCCTAATTCTCTACATCCTGGGCCGATACAAATGTCCTTCCTCTCTATTGCTGTTCATTCAATTTGTTTTCTTTTAGTTAAGATGTGCCAATTTCTGGGCACCCTGGGGGTGCCTCCAAACACAGCCGTCTATTTTCACAGCAGGAGATCACAAAATACAGGCAGAATGTCTGGAACTTTGAAGGGTAGCGAGGACCCCAAAGTACTGTAATGATATAATATCTCATATTTGGCTCTGCTGGGCCAAAAATGTGTATTGAAGGGTTATGAGTTGATCAAAAACCTAAGGAGAATGATAGAATAGTAAAAACCTGTCAGTCTCTTTGTCTGGCACATCAGTGCAAAGCCACTGGATTTCGGAAAGAAAATTTTAAAATGTGTGTTTCTGTGCAGTACTGACCCCTGTACGTGAATGTGTCACAAACGCTGGGGGGACAGGATTGCTCCACGCAAAAAAACATGCTTAGTAAGGTGACCGTAGGTGCCAGGGCTCGGCCCTCCTGTTGTCAGGTCTTTCCAGGCCTTGGCCTTGAGCTCTTCTTTCACCTCTGCCACCAGCTCTCCCTTGACCCTCATCTGCAGACGACTAAGTGAAAAGCTTCCTCTCCTTTGTCTCACCTGTCTCCACTGTGACCTCCATGGGGCAGCCTTTCACATTTGCGTCCTGGCCTGGCTCTTCCTCCAAGCTCGGCTCCTGTTCCCACCTACAGAGGGACGCCACGTCCATCCTAGTCGGTCCTGCTGTCAGCTCGCACTCCATCCTTCCCAACAGAGCCCATCCCTTCCCCTTCTTCCTCAGGGTCTCCCCACTATTATCCTCACGGTCAGACTCTAACAGAGGGATCACCTGGAGAAGCTTTGGCTTCCCCAGGAGGTACTGATTTGCCCCCGTCCCTGCCCATGCCCAGGGAGCCTGAGGGAGAGGAGTGGAAAGTCAGCAATCGGGGGAGCAGGTGTGTGTAATCTGAATAAGGCCCCCAGGGGATTCTGTTACCTCTCCCCTCACACCTTGGAGAACTGCTTCTCTAAACCTTGGCATTATTTGTTAAGTCCCGTTTCTCTCTCACATTCCTCATCAAATTGGTTACCCAGTCCTTGCTGACTGCCTCTCAAAAATACCTCCCATATCTGATTCTTTCTTTCCATTCCCACAGCCCCCAACCTCATTATCTCCTGCCGGGATTGTTGTTGCAATCGCCTGCGCCTGCTAGCAGGTCTCTGAACCTCCAGACTCTCTGGGCTCCAATCCATCTCGCACACTGCTGCCAGATTAACCTTCTAAACCAGTGGTTTCTAAACTCTGGCATGCATTAGAACCACCTGGGGAGCTTGTTAAAAATACAGATGCCTTGACCCCAACCTACAGATTAGGAATGAGCAGGTCTGGGCGGGGCCCAAGGTATATGTATTTTTTAACAAGCTCCCAGGTGACTCTGCTGCAGTCAAGGCTTGAGAATCTCTGGCACAGTTCTCACCATGGTGCTCCCTTAAAAAAAAGTTGCAGCGGCTGTCCACTGCCCACCCATCTCCTTCCACGTTCAAGGCTTGGTGTGGTCATGCGCCGGTTTCCTTACCAGCCTCACCTCCCACTTCTCCCACCACGAACCTGAAGCTGATTCCTGACTGCTCGCATCTTTCCGTGCCTGCTTTTTACTTCTTTGCTCCTAACCTATTCAAGCTGTTTCCTGTGCCTTGGGCATTCTGCCTTCTCCACTTCCAACAAACACTGCGATGAACTGGAGTTGGGGCACTTTGAATCACGTGGTTGGGTACCAGCTCCATCCTAGGTAGTGCAACCAACCTGGAATGAGGACCCAAACCACAAACAAGAGATACCTATACTCGGTGTCAGTCTCAGACAGGTCGTCATTTATTCTTAAGATGACTCTCTGAGATACTAATTTATTTACCCAAGGTGGCTGGGCAACACAGAGAGTGACCGATATTCAAACTTAGGCTCATCTGACTCTAAATACACAGCTCTCCTCAGCTACTCCCAATTTGCTATCGTTGTGGTTATAGCTGATGTAAGGACCCACCCGTTGTCATGGCTGTCTTTCAAACTGTGAAGATGGATCAGTGTTGAATAATTCGTGTCCCTCACACAGTAGATCTTGCAACCCAAAGCTCATTTTGCGTACAGGATGTTGAAGGTTAGGAGTACTATTTATATGAATGGAAAAGCATTGTAAATGCTCTTTTAATCAACTCCCGTTTCCCTGATTCCAGAGAGGAACCAACCCTTTCCATTAAGCTCTCCATATAGCTTACTGAAGGAAACCACAACACACTCAATCTTGGCATCTGACGGGCTGGTCTCCAGTTTGCCAACAAACTCTGCTCTCCTCAGCTGAGCTGAAATGGGTCCCAAATCTGTTTTTGCCAGTTGTGCTGGGTATTGCAATTATATATTTTAATTAAGTATTATCTATACTGGTGCAATAGGAATATAAAAAGGAAATTGTTGCTTCTCTAAATCCCAAGAAAAATATTTCAGAAACGTTTACTAAAGGCAGAGACTTAAAAACAAACTGCTACTCACTTAGGCTTGGGCAAGACAGTGGTGAAAGACTAACAAAGGAAAACAAACTCTCAAATTTGGAAGAACTCCACAGGCCACACGTGTTTTAGATCTCCACCTACGCTGAAACGCAGAGGGTAGAAGATGCATTAAGGATGTGAATTATGCAAGAAAGATGGCACAGGACTCTACTAAGCAAACCCATAAACAAATGAAAGGCCTTCACCAGGTACACAGAATGGCATAAAACTGAAGATCAATGAATGTAATGCACCACATTACAAAACAAAAACCTACGAATATCCATGGAAAACCTAAAACCACAATACATTTATGGCGAAAGACTGATGCCTTCTACCCTCTGGTGTGGAACAAGACAAGACGTCCACTCTCACCACTTCCATTAAACACTGTTTTAAAGGTCTTAACAGTCAATTCAGAAAGTAAAAGAATAAGGGCATTCAGATTAGGAAAAAAGAGGCAAACTCTCTTTATTTAGAGATACAGTAACAATCTAAGTATAAAATTCAAGTGGAATCTATAAAACAGCTACTAGAACTAGTAAGTGAATTTAGCATAACTGCAGAATATACAATTACGTATTGAATTGTAATTGCTACACATAATTGCAAATCAATATACAAAAATCAATTGACTAGTCAATTATAATAGCGACGATCAGAAATGGAACTGAATTGAAAATTTAAAAATTGTAGCATTTATAGTAGCATAAAATATGAAATATCTAGGGGTAATTCTGAGCGAAGATGTGAGAAACCTGCGTGTT
>VMDR010005503.1:0-51288 GCA_007922815.1 Macrotus californicus
ATGATAATTTTGTTAGAACTAATCACTATGGTAAAAAGTACTTAACCTTAATACTTAAGGCCTGTTGGTATAGATAAGTGCATGGTTGGCAGATAAGGGTGGTCAGTTGACAGGCAGACCTTGACAGAGGCAAACCTTAAGAGCACATTAAGGTTGCAAAAGCAGTTTGTTTTTCTCCCCCTGTTCCTTAATAGTAAGTGGCCGTTAGTGGTTGACAAGTGCAGTAAACACATGTGAAGTGGACCTTTGAAATGGAGTTGATGCAAAAGTAAAAGCGGAATTTGTACATGTGTGGATTGCAGTGTAGACTTAAGCAATGATTATCTTCAGACATTAAAATTTGGTTAATTAGAAAGCCATAGAATCTTTATTAGATGTGGATAGTAAATTTGATATTCATCTAACAATTACTTGGGCAAAATGAATTATGGACTCTTATTTATTCATCCAAGTCACTTATTAAGACATTGCTTGCCTACTATGTGTAAGGTTCCCTGAGACAATCCCTACTAGAAAATGTAGCCAATTCAAATAGTTCACAGCACAAAACTCAGAACATGTGAAAACCTATAACTTTTTAAATTTTCCCTAATGAATTTAAAAATCCTCTGTAGCCTCCATCCCATTGGGTAAAAGGGAAAATATACATATGTATCAATCAGCAATATCTCTTTCAGTTAAATTCATTTTCTTAGCTTAAACTTGTTCTCTTTAGGGTAACTACTCACCTTTCAGGGGTGTCCACCTTCCCCCTTCTCTCAAGGTTAGACTTGGTGGGAGGTAACTTGCCTGTTCCCTGGTCTCCATCCTGTGCTCTGGGGCTTTGCCAGCCTCTGATGCAGTGTGGCTACTCTGCTTTCATCCCTGGCATCTGCTGGCACCCACTGCTGCAGTTCGCAGCTGAAGAAACATCTGGTCTATTCAAGTGATGGCTCCAGCTGATGGTGTCCTCACATGTTCATGTGTCTGGTGCTAGTGGCAGATTGCTGTCAGCTCTATCAAGTGGCCCATTTTCAATTGCCTTTTGGGGACTTTCCTCCCTAACCTCTAAGCATTAGCTCTCTGATTTTGAGTCAAATCCATCCCACAATCTCTTGAAAAGCTGGTGCACATGGTTCATCTGTCTGTCTTCCACAGCCTTCTCTGGGTCTACAGCAAACCCAGGAATCCTCTCCTTTCCAATCCGGGACCCTAAGAAACTGGAGAGATCTCTCTTCTCCCACCTTGCTAAGCCTCTCTGACTCCCAGGTCAGTGGTACTGCGATCAGGGCTGCCTGGGTCAGATGCGTCTGCTTATTTTCTAGTACCTCGCCCACTCTTACCCACTGGGGTCGTAGGCCAGAGAAGACACACATGTCTCACCTCCGCTTCTTACTCTCCTTTCCTCCAAGGTGTCATAGTCAAGGTGTCTCCTTTCCTACTTCCTGATGTCTAAAGGACTATCTTTGCTTTTCCTCCTGTCCAAAACGGCCTCCCCTGCATCATTTTCTCCTCTCCAAGGTGATTCATATGTTCCCTTTTCTGAGGCTGGAATGGCAAAAGAAAACTGGAAAACCAAGGGAGATAAGTTTTTAGAAAACAATATATCTATTCCCAAAGAATAGAGTATTTTAGAGATTGTTTGTCCTCAGAAACCTTACGAGCTAATTGGAGAGGTAAGACAATATGTAAAAAAGACAGTCATGCAAAAGCTACCCACTGTCACAGGTGTTATAGCATTTCCAGAGGTTGGCTCAGCTGGTTGGAGGGAGGCACTGGAAGTCCCCTCCCTAAACGCCGCCATATGGAGGACCAGGTGAACAACAAGTAGGAATTCAGGACATTAGCTAAAGGTCCCTGGAGAATTCTGGGCAGCATTACATTAATTCCTTTTTTATTCCTCCCAGAGTTATACTGCCCTGAGCAAAGGCATTTTGGACAGTGCCTACTGATAAATATGGACTAACTCCAGCCCAATGGAAAACATTTTTTATTATTCACATCTTACTTTCAGCCAAAACATAACAAGTGCAGGACACTTTCTGTAATGGTATTCCAGAAAGGAACCTGAGCCTGCAAGGTCCATTTGGGCTTTTCCCTATGAAGGAATGTCCTTGTACAAAGCTCTGTGGCTATGGCTTATATTTCAATCATTTTCCCTTGGGTATTTGTTAGTGTGCTGAATACAGCTAAGATACAACCCAGGCAATTAGATTTCCTTACTTTAATGATATATTAATTCTCCTGTTCATTTTTATTCTTTTATGAAATAAGTTAGGTTAATATAATGGAATGGCAAAAAGGAAAAGAAAAAAACAGAAGATATGAATGTCTATATTTACATATAATAGTACAAATATATGTATACATGTCTATGTATATTACATGCAAATACGTAAATTTATTTGGGTAAATATGAAAGTGCAAAGGTTCATATTGAAGGGTAAGCTGTGAAATACTTTATGCCTTTGAACCTCTGCATATGTTGATCCTTTTGGCCTAAAATGTTCCTCTAGTCCCCTTTGCCTCCCAAACTCCTACTTATTCTTTAGGAACTAACTCAAGATCCACTCCTCCACTATGCGGCTATTGTGCTGGATCTTACCAAAGCATTTCTTATGTGTAAGCCTTCATTATTTCATGTACCTGTCTCTCCTCCCAGACAATGGGCTCTTTAAGTGCAGAACTGAGTCTCATTCATGTTTGCTCTGCCCCAGACCCTAGCCCTTAGGCACATACTAAGCACTCAATAAACATTTTATGATGAAGTAAATGCAGTCCTTGAATAATAATTAATAATTTGATGTGAAGGGAGGGAAAGCACTCCCCTAACCCAGAGTGTGAAGGGACTTGAGGAAGGCTGGGAACTTTTCTAAGGCAGAGAGAGGTTACAGGGTGTTGGCGGCTCTGGGAAGGTACTTGGAGATGGAGATCACCTACTTGGGTAACGTGGAGCAATGTCATGCAAACAGCTTTTGTGTCTGTGAAAACTCATATGATAAAATATGATTACTTTTTGCAAGTCAGAAAATCGAAATGAAACGAAGGTCAGGCCCTCTGAAGTTTTCATCATCCGTGCACTTGTGAGGAGAGGGAGGCAGTGGTGGTGAATAGTCCCTAACTTACAGGGCAAGGAGGAAATGAGAAATTTACCTGGAGAGTTTTGTATGGTATATTAGTGTGAATCAGATGCTTGTCAGGAAAACTGCAACGATTTCTTTATTGAGAACAGAGGAAATTTAATGAAGGGACTTCATTAAGTAAGATCTAGAGGAACTGAAAGCTAAAGAAGGAAGGTGGGGAAATCCATACATCAGCCCCAGCAGGAAGCTACCATCCCTACAATGTAGAGATAAAGGGAGAGGGTAGTGTTACCAGAGACCGAGAGCTGAGGTCACCCAGCAGAAACCCCACTTAGTGGGAACTGGCAAGACAGGAGGTACAGCTCTTGCTGGAGAAGACACCATCCAAGACAGAGAGCCTGAGGCAAAGTACCTGGACTTCTTTTTCCTTTGCCCTTCTGTCTCCCACCAGCACCCCTGCTGTCTAAACCTATAGCTCAGCCCCTTGACAATAAAAAGCAAAGCGGAAAAACAGAGAGAAATGGGTCTGAAAGCAATCCTCAACTCATTTGTACCATCAGTTACAATTAGTTTGGCTGTGAGGAAAAAAATAATTCAAAATAACTGTGGCTTAAATAAGAGGAGCTCGTGTTTCTCTCACATAAAAGCCCAAGCAGGTAATTTAGGGCTAGTGTGACATTTTATAACATCAGAGACCCAGGTGTCTTCTATCTTGGTACTCCTTTGTGTGTGGCCTTGACCTCATGGTCCAAAGCAGAGGCTTTGTGTTTCAGGCGTCTGGATGGTAGAACAGACAAAGAAAAACAGAGAGAGGAGCGTATGTACATTGTCTGACAGAACAATGTTTTTTGAACTGTGGGTCATGATTCACTGGTGAGTCATCAAATGATGTAAAGGATAACTTTTAAAAATAAAATAGAATAGAACAGAAGATAGCAGAGTATTTACCATATAGTGAAGGTAAATATTTCTACATGAAACTCTGCTTCAGGACTATATGTGAGTGTATATGTGATATGCATGTGTTACATATATGTAATACATGTGAGTGTGTGATGCACATGTTATATATCACATACACATTATATACACATACCGACACACACACATACAACATCACATAATGTAACCTAAAATGTATTTCTTTTGTAGAATGCTGTCAGAAAGTTCAAAGCAATAAAAACTTCCTGGAAACTATTCCACTTCTTTTTCACACCATTGGCTACAGCTTGGTCACATGACCATAGAGAATTGCAAAAAGGGTTGGAAAATGTACTATTTTTTATAGGCTGCCATTTGTGTGGCCAAAATGGAAGATTTTATTATTATAAAAGAAGGGAAGCTTCAATAGTCAGAAACAACCAGGAGTCTCTACCACACACTGAGTCATTGTTGTCCCTGCTATTGTTGTTATTATTGAGCGCTGTCATTGCCTGAGAGAGCCATTTACTCGAAGGGTGACTCCTGGAAGTTTAACATGGTGATGACAAGCTTGGTGCCTGGACCCACACAGTGTGTATGTAAATCTCGCTTTGTCATTTAGTTTTCCTTCTGTAAAATGAGGATAATAATGGTGTCTTTGTCATCGAGTTTTGGGAAGGGCCGAATAAAGATGAGTGTTGATTGTTTAGCAGAGCATGTGGTACCCATGAAGAGCTCAGGGATGTTGGGTATAAATGTCACCCCTGGAGCTCAGAGACAGAGTCTGGGAGGGCACCCTCATGGTGGCACACTGTTTCCAGCCCACATCCACTGAAAGTTATGGGAAATAAGCTCTGGTTCACAGCAGCAAACTGGGCCTCAGCCAGAAATGGGATTATCAGCCAGCAACGAGGAACGGTGAACACCTGGGACTTTTCAGGAGGAAGTTGAGGCATGGACTGAAAGCAACAGAGTAATAATCACAGTGCCTGGCACAGAGTAGCCTAGATTATTTGTTGAGTGAATAAATGAAAGACCAAAATAGATAAGATGGGAGCTAAATACTTTTTTTACTATGACATAAATTTATTTTCTCTCTCCTATTGCTGATTACATTTAAGTTGAATGCATATTCAAAAGGAAAATAATTGAAAGAAAAGGAAAATAATTGTCACACTCTTTTATTATAAATACGTAACTTTTTCTTTCACCTTCAGCATATTATGATTACTTTTTTAACACTAATTAAACACCCACCATGTGCTAAGTGGTAAACAGAACATGTGAGCAATAGAGTTTCTGCTCTCGTGGTGATAGGCAGAGAAACTTGGTAGAAAACTCAATAGGAAAGATGAAGGAAATTTGATGTTTTAATATTAAGCTTATTGGCATAGTACTTTCAAGGAAAGTTCTGAAACTCTTTACTTGGAAATATGAAAAAAACATAAACCTTCATCTCTTGGCAGGTGTAAATAGATGACTTGCCCAGGTTCCTTCTTCATCTCCAAGAAACACCTTGTGCCTAAACCAGAGGCCACTTTAGACAGAACATGTGTCTTGCATGGCTAGTTAATGCATTTGTACTACCTACCTGGTCTCAGTAAGCATTTGAATGTGACATTTCTACAAACACTTAATAGCCTCCAAATTAGTAAAAGGCTAAGTAGAAAGTAGTAGACTCATGTTCACCAATTCAACAAATGTTTTTTAAGTCCCCAGTGTGTGCCATCTGCTGCTGAGAAGTGAGATATTAAAAACAAGTTGCTTTTCCCCCCAATGGAGTGACTGGCCTCTGAGAAAGACAGTCAAGAGCTGAGTGTTGCAATGCAGAGTGCTGAAGGTGCTGACTGGAAAAGGCTGAGGGAGCATCACGAAGAGGCATTGACCTCCACCTGCGGGAGAGGGCAGACTGGTCAGGAAAGGTTTCCTAGCTAAAGGTGATTCTACCTGAACCTGCAGAAATAAGCCTGTCTTATCCAGGTGGGGAGGTGATGAAAGACATTCCAAGGCAGGGAAGGATAGAGCAGTGAGGGATTGTGTCAGGGATTCAAGGGGCTTGTTTTGACTGGCGCTATAGGTGCATGCTGGGAGGAGGGGAACCGGGGAAACAGAGAGATGTGTCTGGGTCCAGGTCATGCAAATCCCTGTGTGCTGAGAATTTCCATTTCATCCTGAAGCTTATG
This sequence comes from Macrotus californicus, assembly GCA_007922815.1. NCBI lineage: Eukaryota > Metazoa > Chordata > Mammalia > Chiroptera > Phyllostomidae > Macrotus > Macrotus californicus. The sequence goes on from VMDR010005503.1 coordinate 6,167, forward strand.
TGGGACCAGTGATACATAAATGTTGGAGACATGAAGTGATTTAACCCTGTCCAAAAACAGAGACTTCGAGGATGGCTTTTTCATTTCCATCTTGACACCCTCAGGTTGCACTTGTCTGAGCCCCTCCTCTGAGGGCAGGCAGGAAGAGGTCTGGCCAGTCAGTGCTGGGACATGAGGGCAAAGACACCGAAAGTCAGATGCCTCGTGCCAGAGAGCAATCCAAAGGTCTCTGAGGTGACGTACTGACCTAGGGGGTCCAACATGGCTCATCAAACCCAGGGATACTGAAAGTGAGAATCTGGGGTCAAGACTGGGCCTGAATAGACCAGGGAAAACTAGAGTGACAAATGGCAGATGAAATGAGAGGTCTTCCCATTTGTTTTAGAGGTTTCCATTGCAAGTTTTTAGTACAACACGAGCAAAGGTTGCTTGAGCACTTAAGAGTGGGGGCAAACATAAATAGGCAGGTTTTTTCTTTTCCCTATTCCTGAGCCATGGGACTATGGGGTGAAGTTACAATGCTCAGTACATATGTCCACGTACGCTGCGGTAGGACTTCTAGAATTCTCTAGCATTGTGAGGACATCAGTACCAAAAACAAACAAGCAAACCAGCAAAAAACCACACTGATATGAAAGTTTCTCTTCACTTGTTCTTGCAATTGCTAGTTCAGTGTCTGTCTTTGCCACCGAACTGTAAGCTCCTGAGGGTGTAAAGTATGCCTGCCATATCTCTGCTCTCTAGCCTATGACAAAGTGCCTGGTGTGAGTGAATGGCAAAGATTTTAAACACTGATTTGCCCCATTTATCACTAAGTTACTCCTATACTAATGCAAGCCCAAGTCAGCTGGATGACATTGATAACATAAAGTCTATTCCTTCAGGATGGTGAAGATACTGTGTTTTGCCTTTTATGCAGACACATGTTCATGGCTCCACTTTTCTGAGCACTAGTTGCCTTCATTGCAAAATGGATTTGATAATAATACCTACACGTTATTATGAAGCAGGAGAACACTGTAATTAAGAGTGATGGCCTGGCCCTGGCCTGGTGTCACAGTAGGCTGAAATGTTGTCCTATAGACCAAAAGGGCCTGGGCTGCGGTTTTGATCCCCAGTCAGGGCATATATGGGAGGCAACCAGTCGATGTTTCTGCCTCACATTGATGTTTCTCTCTCTCTCTCTCTCTCTCTCTCTCTCTCTCTCTCTCTCCCTAAAGTCAGTAAAGCATACCCTCGAGTGAAGGTTTAAAAAGATTGTTTTTAAAAAGAGTGATGGCTTGGACTTAAACAATGAAACCATCCCATACTACTTGTAAAACCTTGGGCAAAGAACTCAATCTCGCTAAACCTCAGTTTCCTAATCTGTAATTTGGGGATGATTATGCTGAGTAAACAGGGTCTTTACAAGGATAAAGTAAAATACTCCATTTAAAACACTTAGCACAGTGCCCTGACCAGTGTGGTTCAGTTGGTTGGGAGTCACCCTGCAAAGTGAAGTTTTGGTGGTTCGATTCCGTTGAGGGCATTTGCCTAGGTTGCGGGTTCAGTCCCAGTCGGGGCGGGTACCAGAGGCAACAACCAATTGATGTTTCTCTCTCACATCGATGTTTCTCTCTTCTCTTTCTCCATCCCTTCCCCCATCTCTTAAAATAAATAAAGAAAATCTCTAAAATTTTTTAAACACTTAGCATAGTTCCTGGAATCTAGTGAGAGCTCAATAAATACTAGCTATTATTACTGTGACTGATAGTTTTAGGGATTAAATGAGATAATTCCATTTAAAACACAGAACATCATGCCTGGAACCTTATAAGCACACAGATAATGTCAGCATTAGTTTATTTCCATATATAGTCACCATCTCACCATGCTGATGACTATTGGTCTAATTCATTTGCTTTGTTCCATCTCTTCTGTTGCAGCCTTGATCTGTGATTAAATCTCTTGTTGTGATTTCATTTTTTATACTTTTAATTTTTGCCTCCCTAGCTAGAGTATGAACTCAGAGCAAGTAGTGTGGTCCATTGCTTATAGTAAATGCTCACCCTACTGTTATTTTGATTTAGTGTATTGATAATTCTGTCACCCTTAAATAGCTTTTAGAAAATTTTAAAACTTTGGGTAAGATGAAAAAACTAGACTGCTTATATCCAATAATGCAGAGGTGGCAAACACAAGGCCCGCGGGCTGAATCCGGCCCTCCACCTTGTTTCTACCTGGCAGCAGCACCTAGCTCCTTGCCCCTAGGTAAAGAGTAGTTTCATTCATACAGTCCTAAAATTACATTCGGCCCTCTGAAGGCAACCATGAGGCTGATGTGGCCCTGGTGAAAATGAGTTTGACACCCCTGCAATAAGGGGTCACCAAGCTCATGAAAAGAAAGGGTCATCTGATTTCAGTATAAAGAAATGACAAGCTGACAGTCGATTTTTGCTCTTTGCTTTCTGAAACACCCTAAGTTATACTTAAGTTATTACTATTATGTTTATAAAGAACTCATGAGGGATTTTGCTAAAGCTCTGGGTATTTTTTTATTTTTGGTCTCTTTTGTTTTTTTTTTACCAAAAACTTACATGTTTCCTTTAGAAAGGTCCTAGATAAAACTACTTAGATACTTTTGAGATGCTATTTAGTTGAGTCAATGAATCTGAGTAAAAAGTCCCTGACGTAAACCCATCTTCTATACAACTATAGTGTAATCTTCCTAAAATGTCACTCCTCTCCATGAAATCCTCTTGTGGCTCCCCATCCCTCACAGGAGAAAGTCCAAGTCACTTGGCCAAGGACCAAGGCTACTGTACTGTTGTCACCAAAGTTCTCATCTGTTGCCCCTTCCCACTTAGTGCTATAGAAATCCTAGATTTCTAGTTCCTTTCTTCACATTTATTGTTTTTATTTTGCTCTTTGTACATTTGAGTAATCCCTACCTATTCTTTTTTTTTTATTTTTATTTTTTAAAATTATTTATTTTTAGGGAAACATCAATGTGTTGTTGGCTCTCAAGCACCCCTTACTGGGGACGTGGCCTGCAACCCAAGCATGTGCCCTGACTGAGAATTGAACTGGTGACTCTTTGGTTCTCAGGCCAGCATTCAACCCACTGAGCCACACCAGCCAGGGCAACCCCTACCTATTCTTGATGACATTCCTCAGGTGGAGCCTTCTCTGACCTCCCCTCCCAATTAGTTCAAGAGCTCCTCCCATTGTACCTAACGTACAACCTCCTTCTCTAGACTGTTCCATATCAGAATTATTAATTCAACAACTATTTCTTGAGTAGTTACTATGTACCAGGTACTATTTCAAACCCTGAGGATATATTGACAAAACACACAAAAACTATTGCCTTCATGGAGCTTATAGTAGACAAAATAAGTAAGCAAATATATATGATATTAGATGGTGTAAGTACAACAGAGAGGTAGGATACAAGGAATTTCTGGGGTTACAATCCTAAATGGAATGGTGAGGAAAGGCCTCCCCTCACGTTTGAATCCAGACTAGAAGAAGGTGATGTGGGGAAACTGTTCTCCATGGTTTTCTTGCCTTTTTGCATGCCTTGTGAGCAAGGTATGAACTGCCCTATTGTTCTGCACTATGTTTTCAAGGAGTTTATTTAGTGAACAGCCTTGGCAAGTAGAAATAGTGTCTCTCTTTGGAGCAAAGGGAAAAATTACTCTCTGTCCAGTATATTAAAGGGATCTTCCTCTGGGGCAAAGGACAGTTTTGTTTGCATTTCATTATAAATGAGACTTGCATGCTCCAAGCTTTGGGTTCCTCTTCTTCAGTGCTACCTGATGTGTGCTGGTGTCACTGGCTCTCATCACATTGCCAATGGGGATTGGGGCTGGGGAACCAGCACAAATGCTGACACTCTGGCTCCTGCTGTCACTGTGAGTAATTAAGTCCTTTGTCTCTAACCCAGGAGGCTGCCTCTTCTGCAGGCATCCCTGAGGCTGTGGTGGGCTGACTTATTGGCTTGCAAGTAAGGCAAAGTCTCTCAGACTTCACAGTTCTTGACAGTTATAGGCATACATATATCTGGAAGAGGAGCATTCAAGACACAAGGAACAGCAAGTGAAAAGGCCCTGAAGCACTTGCTATATGGATATTATCTATCTAAAAATCCTCTGACTTCCTCAGTACTGTGAAGTTCTTACGGACAATTCATCTTATTCATCTGTGTATCCCTAGCACTCAGTAAAATTGTTGGTACATAGCAAATTCTCATTAGATGTTTATTGGAATGAACAGAAAAAAAATAGTTGTTGCCTTGGAAATAAGAATGTTCCTTAGGCAGGGATCTATGGGTGCCAATTATCACTGTTTCCTTTCTTTTCTCTCATTCAGAGAGAAGCCATTGATAGAGTGGCAAAAGAGTTGAGTTTGGGTTTCCATCCCAGGTTTGCTGCTTAGTAACCTATAACCTTGAGTCTCAGTTTGCCTGTGCATGAAATTGTATTAATAGTCTTGTCTTCTCTGTTCTGATGCTTAAGTGATAAAACATAGGAAATATACTAAAAGTTTGAAAAATATGTTGTGTGCCATATATAGTACCTGGGGTGTTGGAAACGTACATCTCTTACTGCTATTCTATCTTTGATAGCTCCCAATTTGAAGGGGAGTGGGAAATCTGATAATTTTTAAAATCAGCAGAAAGAATATGAAAAACAGGGAAGACCTGTGTTCTAGAATTCTATTTAGACCAATAGCCATTTCTATATATTTAACAGTAAAGCGCACTGGCTGAGATTTGACTTATTGTAGAAGTTAATGAGCAAGTGCTAATTTCTGCCCTTGGAGTTAGTGGTTCCTGTCTCCGGAGCTCCCTGAGTTCACAGGTTCAATATCGTTTGCAGGCAGTTATTGTTTCGAAGGTGGGGGGGGGGGCGCGCTGCCTGCAGCATTAGGCTGAGAATTTGTGTGAATTTGGCCCTGTTTCCCCCTCAGGGCATGGAAAGGGGAGTTGCAGCGGCCTGCAAATACCGTACTGCATTTTTGGAAATCTAAACTAGAGTTCCTCAGAGCAGTTTGACATGGAGTTCCTCTGTGGCGAGACTCTTGCCCAAAAAGTACCATGAAGTACTCTGTCACCGAAGTGGATTTGTATGCCCCAAAACATGGAAGAGCGGCCAGTTTGGTGAGGAATATTGGGCCATTCTTCTTTAGCAGTCAAAGAACAAAGTTGTTTTGCCCCTATTGGCACAGTTAATGATGCAAGGATTATCCTACTTTCTTTCTCAGTTATTTGGTCCAACATTTTTTGAGGTATCTACTCTGGTCTGGAATTGTGCTAGATTCTGTGGCAGTAGTGAACAAAACAGACACAGTCCCTGACAGGTGATTCTGCTGTGGGTGCTTGTAGACCACACTTTGAGAAACATTAAGATAGAGAAAAGAAAATTGCAAATGGACAATTATAGGGCCACATGTTAAGTGCTGGCCTTATGGAGAGAAAACAGATAATGAACAGGTAGCCAACTGTGTCACAAGCAAGAAGGCCATCAGACAATTTTCATGGTTGTCTATTGCCTTCTAGGGACAGTTGTGACCCACTTACCAGTCTTTTCATTATTTTGTATTTCAAATAGCTACACAGTCAATAGTGTCCTCTCTGTATAGCATGAATGATTGAACTTGATCCTGAGAGTTACATCAAGACAAAAGGAGAAAAAAGGAGTCTGTTATTAATAGAATGTGTAGACTATAATTGGAATGGGAAAATTGGTTCTGGGCCTTGGTGATGGTCTCTCACAGGCCACATGCTCTATGTACCACACTTTCTCTAATTGGCTTTCTTAGCCTCTGTGTGCAGAATCATATCCACTATTTATTGGGTGCTTCTATGTATGTAACAGGTGCTATGTTAAGTGCTTTATGTGCCTTCTCACAAAACCTCTGGATGTTATTGTTCATATTTGTACAGATGAAGAAACTGAGGGTAAGAAAAGTTAAACTTTACAGAGATGATACAGCTAATAAATATTGTCCTTGGGATCAAATCCAGGTTTTCTGGTTCCAAGATCCGTGCTCTTAATGGCTGTATGCTTACCCATGCAGATATGACTACATAGAGAGAGCCATAAACATACATCGGGGAGTATGCAGCCCTACATACATATCCCTGTGTACATATGGGAGTATAGATAACTATATATTCCCTGCAATATATTTTATGAGACCTGCAGCTCCTATGTCTCCTTCTTATGTCCTTTTGGTTTCAATTACCACTTCTAACTGCCTTTACCCTTGGTATTTCCTAACTAAAAATTTTGAGAATGAAAATTTGCTTCACCAGCTGATCTTTTTTTGCCATGCTTTGGGTGCTATAGGCTGGCTACCTTCATGTCACTTGCCCATCCTGGTTCAAGAAGTTATCCCTCTGGAAAACAATAAAAGAGGTCGATGGTGGGGTGATTTCATTTATATGGGCTGGGGACATTAGGTTGGTAGTTTATTCGGCAACAAGCTTTTATTGGTCTGTCATGTACCAGTATATGTTACGTGTGCAAACGTTTTTTCCCCTAATACCAGATTAGTAGTTCAGAGCTTGCCGTTCGAAGACCTGGGTCGCACACTGGCACCCAAATTGTATTACTTTAGACTAATGACTTTATTTCTCTGAAAACTTTCCCCCACTGGCAACATAAATGTCACATGGCCCTTGCTGGGTGTTGAGATCTATTGGGTGTACAGACTGAGCTCAAGTGCTAGAGCTCCCAGGTGAATGTGTTGCCATGCTGGGGAGCTTGTTTGTGGTCCAACAGTTGTACTTCATAAGCCTCATCTGGGGGATGGGTGTCTATAAAATGCACATTCTAGGACCTAGCTCACCTCCACAGATTATACTTTAGTCGACTTGGATTGGAGCATAGGATTTGCAGTTTATTGGGTGTGCCCCAAGGATGCAGGTGGTCAGAGAAACATCAGGGAGAAGAAAATAAGACTTTCAAATGGATGATCACAATGCTGCTTATTAAGTGCTGGGGGGCATTAAGTGCTGAGAGAAGAACCAAGAGCTTGGGAGCCCCAGAGAGGGAGCAATAAGTGCTGTGGGGGGTGGTGCCAGAGGCGGCTTCCCAGAGGTGACTCCCAGCTTAGTAGGGACTTAACAAGTAAAGAGGAGGAGGGCGGTGGACAAAGGTGTTTTCTGCAGGACGGTGAGGATTTGGGGGCTGAGTGACTTCAATAAGGCAAGAAAGGCAGATAGACCGGAGCACAGAGAGCCTTGTTTGGTGTAAGTTTATTTCTCTGAGACGGGGCATCAGAAATGTTTAGACTAGTGAGAGATGGGTTCAGACTTTACCCTTAGAAAGGTGATTTTGGTTTCAGTGTGGGGTACAGAATGTTGGAGGTGAGACAGACTGCATGGAGACTTGAAACAGTGGTCATAATCAGGGGAGCTGTGACGAGGAGCTGAAGCCAGCCAATGGGATACAGACGGAGAGCAGGGGATGGACATGAGAGATATGCAGGTGGTGGGTGAGGGAGTAAGGCACCTAGCTTGGAGAGTGGGTGACACCCACGGACATTTGCAGTCAGATGCAGATTGAGGTGGACAGTAGGGAAAGGCAGGAATGAGTTTTAGTTCAGGTATATCTAGTAGAGAAGCCAGTAGATAGTTGGAAAAATGAAATTCCAGCTCAAAAGGGAGATTGAGCTTAGTTTAGAAATTTGCAAAAACTCTGATGTCTTGGTGATTGTTGAAGGCATAGGTGTATTGAGAGTCCTCCAAAAGAATCTGAGAATGAAGAAAAGGAACACAGAATGCTGAAAAATAAGTCCCCTCCTAAGAACAATGCACAAAAAAATAGTCAAAGGAGTTTCAGAAGGATAGCTTGGAGATGTATGACAACTTTGGTGACAATAATCTTGAAGAATCCAATACAAAAAATGAATAATGCTGGATGCCATTATTATTTTTGTTTTTTTTCTCTTCACTTACCATATGGCTGATATATTTTGCTTCACTGATTGGTTCACTATCATGTGCAGTGATATAGCAAAAAAACAGAAGTTATAGGATCAGCTACCAAATGTCACTTCAACTCTGGCGACAGAAGACAACATATAGATCTTTTCATCCCATTATTAATTCAAGAATCATTTTTATGGCACCTGGTATCGAGGAGCTAACTGTGGATGATGTAGTGATGGATTGGTCCCTGCTGGCAAAAGGCTTACCTTAGTTTTGATATGTGTGAGTTCCATAAAACGAACATTGCAGATACTAAATGCTGCAAGAGTCTGATTTGCCCCTCTCAAGGGGCACAGAATGAAGAGTCATCACAAAATGAAAGCATAGTATAGTAGGGACAACACTGACTAGGGAATTCAGAATAGAGAAACAACCAATCAGGTAAAATGGGCCAGGGACAGATCACAGGAGGTGGTCTTTAACACAATATAGTTAAAGAAGTAAAACATAGCTCTGTTCTGTAGAAACCTACAAGTAGCAATTTCACAAGGTTTGGGAGAAGAATGGCAGTTTTAACAACCCCCTCCCCCACCCACTTGTTCCAGGTGCTTCCAACAGGTGATTTCTCAGAGACCTCAGCCAGGAGTCAGGGGGAGATGGGAAGGTTAACAACCCTGCTTTCCCTCCTCCTGCTCCAGAGAGCATGTGTGGGGCGAGCGCCGGTTCAGCAGTTTTGTGGGGTTTTTGTTTTTGATTTTGCTTTTGATGAGATCAGATTGCTCATTTTCAAAGACAGGGAAAAATGATGTATTTAAGAGCAAGAGCCTTGGAGTCAGACTAGTGCTTAAATTCTGGATCTGCCTCTTATTCCCTGGGTGATCTTCTGGCAATTTATTTCCACTTCTCTAAGCCTCAGTCTTTGTTACCTAAAAATTTGGGATAAAGATACGTACCTCATCGAGATGCGGTGGGGATTAAAGGATAATGTTACAAACCCCGGAGCACATTGCGGGGCACAGAGTAGCTGATTAAAAAAAGAAATCTGTTGATCCAACCAGTGCTAGCTATTGTCATTAACAACATCGAAGAAAAGCGGTGTGGACGCTTAAACGGCAGTCCCCTCCTTCCCAGATCTGCCAGGCAGAAAGCCAGCGTCCTAGAACTTAAGGGACTTTCGATGGGTGGAACCTTGAACGGGTGGGATCCCGGAGTCTTTCGCGTTGGCAGAGGCGGCGAGAGCTGGGGTGGGGCATAGTCCTCGGCAACCCGAGGGTCCAAGTGACCCCAACCCCGGCAGGGCTGGTACCCGAGAAGAGAGCCTGGCTCTACTGCACCGGGCGTCTCCGGGGGCCAGTTCTGGGGCGGGAGCGAGGGAAAGAGAGGAGGGGCTACTGGGGGAATTTCCCCGCCTCTCTCGCTTGTTCCATAAATCACCGCAGCCGCGGCGGCGGCCAAGCCGGGAAGTACGCGGAGCCGGAGCGCAGCGTGGTGGCACCAGACACCTCCCTTTCCCCCACCGCTTTCTTTCTTTCTTTCTTTCAGTTTTATTATTATTATTTTTTTACCCCCTCAAGCGTCCCCCTATTCTCCCTCGCTCGGGTGGCTGCCCCAGTCCAGCAGCCGGATCGCTGCTCCGCCTCCGCTGGGTGCCGCCGGCCGCCCTCGCCTCCCCGCGCCGGGACTCCGGGAAGCGAAAGCTCGGCGGCTCCCAGCTCGCGCTCCGCCTGTCAGTCCCGCGGCCGCGCGGCCAGCGTGCCCGGGTGCAGGCGCCGCCGCGCTTCGAGACGTCCGCAGCGCCGCGGGGGCCCTGCCCGGGTCCCGGAGACCGCTCGGGCGGCCGCTTCCTCTCCCGCCGGCCGCCGGAGCCCGGCGATGGTGGCCGCCCGCGCTCCCGCGCTGTAGCCGGGCGCCCCCTAAGTTTGGAAGCCGCCGCGGCGCGGAGAGGAGTCTGCACTAGGGGAAGAAAGTTTTGCGGGGTGCGCCGAGCGGGCCCTGGGCGCACCTCCCGTTGCTCTCTCCCCGCTTTCCGGCGCCTGGAGCCCGTTGGCGGGGAGTGGGGGGAGGCAGCATGGCCCGCGAGCCGGAGGAAGAGGAGACGGCAGGGGCGGCCGCCCTGGCCCGCTGCTGCCGAGGCATGCCCGGCCGGGCCGGGGCCGGAGCGCTGCGGCCGTCCCTCTGGCTGTTCTGCCTGGTCGCGTGCTGGCTCCTGGGCGCGGTGGCCGATGCCGACTTCTCCATCCTGGACGAGGCGCAAGTGCTGGCGAGTCAGATGAGGAGGCTGGCGGCCGAGGAGCTGGGGGTCGTCACCATGCAAGTAAGTGGCTCCCATTGCGCCCCCCCACCCCAACTTGCCAGGCACCCTGTGTCTCCTCCGCAGATTCCCGTTCCCAGCACAGGTCCCCTTGACCGTACACCGACCTCTCTGGCATGCACAGACCACCCCCCACACGCTTTCCACCGGATACCTCTGTTCTCTGCACAGGATCCCCCCACCCCCAACGGCACACCAACTCTTCCTAGCACTCAGGTACCCACCCCTCCCTTTCTCCTCTGCAGAAGCCCCTGCCCTTTGCACGGAACCCACTTTCCCTCCCGCCCAGCGCCTTCTTCTCGGCAAGGATTCTCCGGGTCCCTCGCATCTCCTTCCCTAATTTGTTCGAATCTCCCCCGCGGTCTTGTTTTTACCCCAGCGCCCCTGCAAACTTCCTTTCCCTCTTTGTGTACCCATCTCGAGGCAGAGGGCCCCGTCTGGCTCGGACGATTTTCCGAAGCCCCTAGCCTACCCTCTTCACCACCTCCTCGTGTCCCTCCGGACCGAGGCTCATTCATGGACGCCGAGAAGGGAAGGCACTAGCAGCTGCCCCTGGGTCGGGGCCGAGAGAGCTGCGCGGGAGCCGACCCAGCGCTCCTTGTCCCCGCCCGGGTGCATTGGGGGAGGGGACGGTTTGGTATATTCCTGGTAGATTCCCTACTCTTGTCTTGTGTGGGAGACTTTGTTGTTGTTGTTGTTCCTGCTGTTTGCTGTTGCCATTGTCCGTTGAGCGCTGTCCACTGCACGATTTTTTTTGTTTTGTTTTGTGTATGCCTTTTTGGGGGGTAGGGCGGGGAGGGGGAGCACAGTGAATAAGGTTCCTATTTCTGTAGTTTGTTTACCGTGTCGTTCTTCCCTAGGAGAAGAGGGGGGCTTCAAAAAAAAAAATGAGCGGGGCTAATTAGGAATCCTGACTATGTTACTAATAACCAACAGTAGTAAAAATTGCTAAACAGCAACCACCTGGAGATTGTACCCAGCCGGTATTGTGACCTACTTGGTTGGAAAGGCCCCCTGGATTAGGAGAGTTTGAGATGACATTAGGAGTCTGAAACCTTTGCTATGCCATTCTTCGGGAAAACCGCCTTCTTCCCTTATGCCTTCTAACAATAATGAAGGTGGATGTGGTCTTCGAAAGAACGAAGTTTTCAGGAATGTGTCCTTGGAATAGCTTTCTGAATTCGATTTTGCTGTGACCACTGGTCCACCTCCTACCCGCAGGGAGATGTGTTTTGAGTTGCTTTGGTGGGATTCAGGTTTCTGACGTCTTTTTTCTAACCCCCCCTCTATGACCTCCCCGGGCTCCTCCCAGGATGGTGCAGTTTTCCTAAAGTAACTAACACAGACCTTTTACACCGAAGTAGAAGACGATTAGGATTTTTTTTTTTTTTAACAGTGAGGTGAAATTGAAGAGTGGTTGGTTTGCTGGAAAGATAATTCTGCACAGTATTTATTTGCAGACATCTGGCCATGAAGTGCAGCAGAGTCGGATTCTTCTTTATCTGTAGAATAATAGACAAGCTTTTAAGTTACCTCATTTAACTGTCCTTTTCCATGCACATCTTTCAGGGTTAGACCCAGTTACAATTTTTTCCATATGCACTTTGTGATTTCTGATGACTGTTGACGGAGTTCTTAGGAGTGAAGTGACTTTTACAGGAAATAGAACTAAAATGTTAGGATAGAAAACTAGGACTTTTTTCCGCAGTGGTGCATGTTTCAACTCAGCGCACAAGCAATTGTATTTTTGCAGAGAGACACCTCTTTTAATAAAGGAAATTTAATATGTTGCTGTTTTGGACTGTGCTTGTAAGATTAGTAGGCATTTTGTCACCTTCACCCCATCACTAGGGCTGGACAAGGGTCCCTAGGATTTTTCCCCTCCCCATTTAAGCTAAGGGTCTGCTTTCTCTAAGATACTGACAGCAGTTTTTCTGTTTCTCACCCGATCCTTGACAAAAGGTGAAATCGGATCCTAACACATTGTCATTCAGGTAGGGATCCAAAGCAAATGTAGTTTTAAAAGGCTTCCCTGTTGAAAAGGAGACACTTTAGAAAAAAGCTCTGATCGGTGGGGGGTTTGTGCCCAAATGGCCCTTTATCTCCTCCCAACTGGCCTCTTTCTAACACCTTTGCAACCTCCTTGTGGAAACTGGCCTCCTGGGGACAGGGTTTTGTCTGGCAAAATGTGAAGTGGCTTCTCTCCTTTTTTTGAAAGGAGAGACACGTACTGTATTTAATATTTAAATTCCTCTTCTTGAGTACACAGATCTGCCCCTTCCCTTCACCTGGGAAGATGGGGGCGAGTCTCTTCTGAATTTTGTTAGAGTGCTAGCTTTGGGGGAGGGGGGCAGGGGCGGGTGGAAGTCTTTAGAAAATAAAGTCTAAGGCAGATTAGGTTTTTGATCCTTAGAACAAAGATTGTGAGCCTCATATTTTCCTCTGTAACCCTCAGGAATTTGTTCAGTGGGCCTGAAATGTTGTGGGGTTAGTTACCTAAAGGGCAGATCATATAGTCCTCCTGTGCGGAATGTTGAATTTTATATCTGTAGAGCTAACCTGTTGTTCAGAGGTAGGAAGCCTCTCATGTGGACTTTAAGGTGAGGAGGTCGGACTTCCTTAGGAGAGGGCTGGGGAAAGGTTCTGTCTCTTTGCAGGAGAAAAAGTGTCTTCCCTCGATGAAGGGGTTGACTCCTTTCATTTGACCTCAGCGTTTCCAGCTCAGTGCAGACCTTTCAGGACAGCATCTTATTTGATGAAAAACTTTCGAAGTCAGCATATATGTAAAGAGCCTATTTTCAGACTTCTAATTTGCTCTGTTGCGGCTGAAATTCTCCAAAGAGTTTTTTTTTAATTTTGAGAAATTGCAAAGTGAGTCCTGAAACAAGGCCTGTTACAGCATTTCAGATGGCAAACACATACTGCTCACAGGAGGCTGCAAGTGGTAACTTTGCGACAACAAAACAAAACAAAACCAGAAAACAAAAAAGCCCAGCAAACAAACAAACAAACCCCAGCCTTTTTCCAGCCCTGGAGTTTCTCATGACATAGGTTGTGTGCCTGCCGATATAGGAGACGGTCTGAAAAGTGGTCCATCTTAAAGATTTTCTTGGAAAGATTTGCTCCTGGAGGCTGCTTGCTCTTTCTGTTGTTGTTGTTCCTTTTTAGAAGTGGAGACACTTTTGAAAAATCTTGAAATAATTTCTACCAACTAATTTTGCCAGTGCCCTGGGAAAGCTGTCACTGAGTACTGCCCGCCTGACAGAAGACATCATACATCATGGGTCAAAGTCAGAAACCTAATCATCATCATCTCCTGGGGGGGTCTGGTGCTGTGAAACCATCCACGTCCTGGTCTGGGGAACAGAGAGCAGCTGTGTCCAGGGAGACTTGCTTTCGCTTATTCATTCATGCAACAAGGTTTTATCAAGCTGCATAGTGGAGGGGGAAGAACTCTATACTGCCCTGGATTCCAGCTTTGCCACTTGAAGTTGGGTGATCATCTGCAAATTTGGGAATGATGATTCTTCCCAGAGATTTGTTCTGTGGACCTAATGGAGAGGGTGCATATGAAGGCACCTGTTAATGTGAAGCTGGAACTGAGAAATGTCGAGGGATGTGGTTTTCTTAAATGGAGAAATATTCATTGAATGCTTACTGTGCACAGAGCACTGTGCTGGGTGTTTAGGGGACTTACAAGGGGGTATTCCAGCACAGCTCCTTACGTTTACAGTCTGGAGCAGGAGGTAAGATTGCACAGGTAAAATGGTGAAGTAACAATGCCTGCTTGTTAGAAGGCATATCTGGCTCTGGGAGCCATTTCACCAGGCACTTATAAGGCCCATTTAACATTATATGACAATACAGGCTTCCTAACAGCGAGAGCCTGGCACACGGCCAGTGTGCCCTCCTTGAAGTTAGCTCTAACACAGCTCTGCAGGGCTGGGCATATAGTCACTGTGAACTTGGCAGACACACCAGCAGGTTGGTCAGACAGCTGCTCTATGTGGCCTGGAAGGAGGTAGGGGTCCTTCTAGTAGAGGCAGAAGAAATACCAGAAGCAAAAACTAGAGCTTCAAGTCAGATTGAAGAAAGAGCAGCAGCGAGGACAGATGCAGTTTCAGGAACTGAAGGGCTGGGCTGGACTGGCCTGGGGGGAGGTGTTGGCTGAAAATGTGGAGCAAGGGTGTAAATAGTGGCTGCAGCTGAAAGTGAAAGGGAGGCCCTCTTTCTAAGCAATTGAACAGCATTGCCTAAGTTCATTGTTCATTTTTGCAACAAATGTTCAGCAAACTTTGGGGGAGGGGTCTTCTGCTCTATGAGGGGCCTCTGGTTAGACTAAGCTGGTAGGTAAGGTGAATAAAGCCTGGTTCTTATTCACCCTCAAGCTCTCAACTGATGATGGAGACATACAAAAACAGGTTTGGTACTACAGGGGGTTAGTGAGAGGCAGAGAGGTGTTAGAATGCAGTGGGCCAGCACCACGGTGGAGAGAGGAAGGAACAGGGCATTGTGCGAGTACAGAAGATGGCTGCCCAAATCTATCTGGAGGTCACAGAAGGTGGCTCTTCCTCCGTCATCCTGTTCAGGGAACTGTCTACACAATAGGCCAATTCTGAAAGCAGCATCAGCCTCAAAACTGAAGGGTAACCAAATCAGTAGTTCATCAGACATTTCTAATGCCCATTGAGGGTACTGGACAAGGTAGTTGGTGTATTTTGAATGCCTGAATAGAGAATGGTTGTGACACCTGTACCTCTTTATATGGCCCCATATCTTGTGTCCGGAGCTTGTGTGGTTACTGGACATAAACATCTTGGTGGCTCTACTATCACTGCATGCTGATGTGCAGCGATGTTTAGGTAAGGTTAGTATTTTCCCTTTAAATAGTGTCCATTACTACCAGGAACAGCATGTTTGAGGATGCTTTGATTGTGTACTTAGGTAATATAGAATGTTTTAGAGGTGAGAAATCACCTGTATTTGCCATTAATATGGTTTGATTCTATGCCTTGTGTGCAATATAAGCCCTAATGGAAGCCCTGCTGACTTGTTCTCTTCTGAAAATGAGTATTTGGAGTAGAAGAAAATTGACCATTGGTGAATGACTCTGAGTTGAACTTGGTGAGAATGAGCCCAAGAAAAAGCACGTTGAAGGATTTCCGATGGACTATCCCTGTTGTGCTTAGGACTGCCTTCACTTCCTCCCTACTAATACCTGTCTTATAGTTGGCATCCTTGCCTGTGCTTAATGTTTTTCGTGCCAATCATACTTGAGTCTGGAGGGGTGGGGGGAGGGGAAGGAGAGAGTTTCACACTTTATAACTTGGTGCTATTTCTGGTTGCTGCTTGAGGAGTTCCTTCCTTGAGCTTAAGTGGATGAGCAGACAGGAACCTTGCAGAACTCTGGAATTTTGGTATTATGTGCAGTGGGATTTATTTTGGATCTGTTTGGACCTGGTGTAAAAGTGTGTGAAAATTCAAAATTTGTAGGGGCATCTGATTAAACAAATTTATTTTTCAATTACAGTTGACATTTAGGGACAGTAGTTTTGACTCAGCTGCTTTTAACTGTGTAAGTTTCATGTCAATTAAATTGCTCTGAACTTCCCTGTTTTAATGGTTCACTTGGTTAGTAGAGAGAAATATATTTTGAAAGTGGTTAGCACGAGGTATAACATAGGAACAGTCAGTAAACAAATAAATATGGGGCAGTCTGTTTGGTGCCAGAGCAAAGAACCTGGAAGGCAACAAACATATAGTTCCCAAGCCTGGATGAATCAGAAATCTGATTTTTAGAGCCTGCGTATTTCAGCGTGCTCACTCCTCTGTCCCAGGGCTTACAAAAGTGTGGTGCACAGGCCTCAAGGATGTGGTGCGAAACCATCCTTTGGGGTGTACGAAGAAAATATTAGACCTGCTATTCATGGTTATTTACTTAAAGTTTTGTATTACAAAGATTTGAAAAAAATACACAAAAGTAAAGAGCATAGCATTAACATGCCCCCGTGTCTTACCCAGCCTCAACAGCATTGACTCACGGTCAGGCTGGCTTTGTCTCTGCCTCCACCTACTCTTTCCCTCCCCCTGATTATTTTGAAGCTAATTCCAGATATCACATCATTTTATCCACAACATCTTTATTGCATTCTTATTTATTTTCTGTATTTTAAATGCTTTATAATATACATAATATTGATATACCAGCATGTAGAATTTGCGATCCACATGTAAACACAAATGTCTTGGAGGGTATATACTTAGTTTTTTATGATGATATGCCTGAGCAACACCATCACTACTGAGTCCCCCAGCCCTTTACAAATAGTGTTTTTTGCTCAGCAACCTCTTTAGCCTTCCAGAAGTAATGCCCAGGCTTCTTTTGGGAAGTTCCTCTGGAACTCGTTTATTCTCCCTTATACATGCCACTCATTTTCAGGCCTGGCCTTCTGCTCAAGGCTGTGAGGTTCCCTGTTGTCTTAGTGTCATGCAGCGTGGACTGTGTCTTCTACCACCTGTTTTCTCCCTCTCCGAGAGGAGGAAGGGGTGAGAAAGGGACAAGGCAAGATAAACTGTAGGTGGAAGAGAGAGGAGGGTTGAAGAGGCAAAGCCAGACTGCATACACACTTGTCTAATAATCAGCCTGTCAGCAGGTATTCACTGGGTGCCTCATTTTGCAGAATGGGAGGCTGAAAGAGGGCAGAACTACAGGACATCCACATCTCTGAGAGCTCATGTCTTACCAGGGAGGCTACCCAATTTGTATAGATCAAGACAGTACAGAAAGAAATTCTAAAATATGGGACCTAGATTACACTGAGTGTTATTGAACTGAACATTTCCAGGGGTCAGTTAGACAAAGTGAGTGATGGGGGCCAGGTGTGGGTCAGTGAAGGCTGGTGACGCTGTTGTAGACTGGAGGGCACATGCCAGTGGTGATGGGAGGCAGGTGCTACTCAATGCCTCCCATCATTGCCACTGTCATTGCGGGTCCAGTGTTGCCACATGCCTCTGTTTTTCAGGAGAAGCTGGGTATCTGGTTTTTAGATGAGATCTCTTGATTCTTAACATGTTGGCAACTAATTCAGATTTTTGGGACCAAACCAAACATGCAGGCTGGATCAGGCCAGAGGCCACCAATTCACAGTGGCTAGGTTAGAATTATTCAGTGGGTCCCAGGAGGTAAAATCAGTGCTTGTGTGTAAGGTTATGCGGAAGCAGATTTCTCTGTGATAGAAAGGAAAACATTCTGATAGAATTCTAAATTGGACTGCTTTGGAAGATGAGCTTCTTATCATCATAGTTACTTAAAGAAATAGTGCCTGGCACCAAATAGACATTCAGCAACTATGATTGGTCTGAGATATCCACCATCAGTTAATTTCCGATGCAGTGAAGGTTATGAGAAAGGAGGTTCTGGATGCTTAGAGAAGGTGTGTTGACCTTTTGGTGGGATGGAAAGGGATTTTGAAAGTCCTCCTGGAAAAAGTGGAATGAACAGGAGTTGGAGAGTCAAAGAATGGAGTTCTCAGAAGCCTCCTTTGTAATGGCACCTTCAAGGAATGGAAAGATAGCGTTTAAGTTTGGAGTTTAGAGTGCTACAGGGAAGAGTGGGCGCAGGAGAGGTAACATCATGAGATCTTGAATCCTTCATGTCAGTTGCAACTTACATGACAGGTAATAGAACACCCAATTTTTCTTAGCTTGAAGGTGAAAGGAACCTACTACCTTAGATAATTGAACAGTCTGGGGTAGATTTGGGGGCAGGGCTGGGTTATGGCTCAAACAATGTGGTCAGTACCCTTTCTCTCTGTCTTTGCATGCCCGCTTTTCTTAACTGGGTTCTCCCCTTTGTTTCAACATGGCTGGCAGTAGCTTACCAGCATTTGAATTGGGAACTAGCTGCTGCTTGTGCCTGAGTCTCTTGTATTTGGAGATGTGCTCCAGGAGAGAGGACCTAGAAATCTGGAGAAAGCTTGATACCTATCACTCAGCTGAAGGATTTAGGATTCAGACACCATCAGCAGCCACCAGCAGCCAGAGCCTGAACCTTATCTAGGCTCTGCCTCCCCAAGCTCAGTTTAGGAAGGCCTGATTTGTGGTCTTCCTGCTTCTGGCTCATAGACTGGCTGGCTGGCTAGCTTCCCACTGTGGTCTTGTGGTCTGCCCTCATGGCTTGTACAAATCCAGGCTCAGCAGGGCTGCCCTTGGCATGCCTTTTCTTCTTGACCTCTCAGGTCCACAGATCACTGGGTGCCATGGGAACTGGGAAGGACTGGAGAGAAAGTCAAATCTACTTCCCTTATTTCGCAGATGAGAAACAGGCCCTGTGGGAAACGGGCTGCCTGGACATCACACCAGCAGTAAGTGGTAGACATAGGACTCAAGTTTTAGTCTTAGGACTCTTGCTTTGACCTTTTCACAATACTCTGGGAGCTCCTTTTTCCGAAGGAAGGTTGCCTTAAAACGGAGAGCAAACGTGACTTAATTAAGAACCTTTACATTCCTCTTCTGAAAAAAGAAAAAGTCTGGCTTAGTTGTTTTATGGCTAAAAACTTAACGCTAATAGTCTTATTTGGAAGCTGACTGGTTTTTTTGTTTGTTTGTTTTAAAGTTAAGCTGTTGCTGCTCTGGCTGGTATGTTTCAGTGGTTGGAGCATCATCCCATAACCTGAAGGTTGTGGGTATGATTCCCAGGCAGGTCACATACCCAGTTGTGGGTTCATTCCAGGTCCAGACACATATGATCCCCGGTCCCGGCACCGGTCCCCGGTCTGGGTGCTGTGGAGGCAACTGCTTCTCTTGCATCGATGTTTCTCTCTCCCCTTCCTCCCTCTGTCTAAAAAAAGCAAATGAAAATGTCCTCGGGTAAGGATAAATAAAAAAGTTGTTACTTAAATACCTAGAAGTCAGTGAACCACTGAAGAAATACAAAAATTCTCAGACTTACTATAGTGTTTTTAGAAATTTTTCAGAAGAGCACATGTAAATGGTCAATAGCTATTTATAATTGTGAACCTGTACCACCAAAATTAATTTTTTGTTACAAAGGTACAGAATAAAAAGAAAAAAATGCTTTGGGGAAGAACAATGGTTGTGTGTGTGTGTGTGTGTGGTGTTTGTAAAAGCCTCAGAAGGAAACTCCACCTGTAATTTTCAGGGAAAGTTCTATATGGAACTTCAGGACCGGCATCTCTCTTCATAGTCACTGACAGTCCCCAGGAGTAACAATAAGTTTGTTCCTTCTCCTTCAAAAGCCACAGTAGCATTACTACTTTGGAAGGGTCATGTGACCTGATCATGAAACAAAATGTGATGAAGTCACGTGAAGGACTTGCTGCTTCGCCCTCTTCTTAGTTCAAAAGAAGTTTCCCCCACTGTACATTTACAGAGTTAAGTAATTTCTGAATTAATCACAGTTAGAAAAGTTCCAATACCTAGATTCTGGAGTGGATCGACTGGAAAGCGGCTTGGTCCATCGTGTCCCTGGAAATAGTGTGCTTTATCGGAACTGTAGGGTGGAAGCCAGTAGAGTAAATTCTTATCTGTTGTGTGTGATAACGGGTTGGTTCTCTTCCAACCATAACAGTTATTTTAAAGACTCTGTCAAAGACCAAGATGGCAGCACTTTTTTCTTGATTCCCCTTGGATATTTCCTGAAATTTTCTTTTTCGCATGGAGTATTTTAAGAGCTCCTCCAAGGCCCTGGTGGAAGGGCAGTGAAAATCAGCAAGCCAGTGAGAATGAATCTGAATTTTTAATTAGGCTTTGAGTTGCTTCTTCAAAGTGCGGAGACATCATTAGTGATGTAAGTCTTGTTGCATTAGCAGAGACTGACATTTTACTTCAAACAGGGAGAGTGCAGCTGTCCTGTGCAGATAAAAGTTGCCAAGTGCGGAATAGCAAGGTGGATTGGCAGATAATTAGCTGCCCCACATTACTGCAGTGTGGGAGAAGCCTGCCAGTCACGGGCAGGAAGGAGGGATTATTAGGGGGAGAAAATCCAAGTGTGTCATGAAGCAATTTGAAATCACTTCAGCTGTGGCAGAGCTGATAAGGTGTATGTTAAGGAAACAAGACAAACTGAGACTAGTATATGATGGCCAACTTTCTTTAAAAAAAAAAATTAATTAAAAGGAGGAAGGGCCAGAAATGAATGATCCGTCACTGAACTACAGATTCATCATTCTGCTCTGACGCCGTATATAGAATAATAACAAATTTAAAATAGTCTTCATATTTCTGTATCACTTGAAAATAAAGCAAGGGTTCTGTCTAGAAAAGAAGTCACAGGGAAGCCATAAAGCTTGGGAATTACTGGGGTATGTTGAACCACAATAAACCTTGAAGGAGAAATCTTGAAGGACATCACCTCCTTGATATGGGTTACAATATTTGTAAATGGCTTGAGGATACTTTTATGGCCTTACTGGTGGAATATGTGTATCATGTAGATATTCTCAGCTTCCCGGATCAGACGGGATCAGGCGTGTTCACTGTGGTTTGGCCGTAGACTATGTGGATATTCTTAAACGTTTTACTCTCATCATCACATTTACCTCTAGGAAATGAGAGGTGTAGACAGACCTGTTGGGTTTTTTTCTCCATCCTCAGTCATTTGCTAACTCAAATGAAACTTCATGGAACTTTTCTGGCTCCTGACAGGATCCTGGACTCATTTGTCCTAATTCCATGCATGTTTGTTGATTGGCTTTCTCCAAAGCCAGTGTGTCTCCTGGGAGTCCAGAGACAAGAGGTGCTGAAGTGTGGGTGCTGTGCTTGTCTTGGGTAGCATCCTCTGAATGAGAGCTGCCCTTGGCCAATGCAGGAGAGCCAGTTTTTTGCTCTGCTGCTGCTTCTGCTCCTTCCCTAGGAAATGGTCACTGGGTTGTTGCTGCCCTGGGCAGGTTTGGAGGATGCTGGGAGAACTGAGGTTTTCGGCGGTGTTGGCTATTGGATCTAGAGTTGCTTTCAGTGACCCTACGTGAAACAGGGGTATTTGCCCCTCCAGGGCCTTGGAAGGGACCAGACTCAGTGTTGATTGTGAAGCAGTTTCATTTGCTATGGGTTGAGATCCCTAGAGATACTGTAAATTCAGATGGCTGTCAAGGAGGCTTCGAAAATTTCATTTGCATACGTGTATATTCAGATAATAAATGTGGACAAGGGTTGCAAACATGAAAGCTTTGTACAGATGAGAGCTATTAGAGCGTGAACTCCCACAAGAAAGAGCCCAGATTTATTCATTTGTAGGCGTGGTGTGGTCGGCACTATCTCTGGCACGTGGTGAGGACTCAAAAGTATCTGGACTACAGAAATGGAGTGCCCATCTTTAAATAGACTGGGTAACTCTCTAAAAGGTATTATAGCAAAGTTTTACTACTGTGTTTCATGTGTTAATTTCATCACTCTAGATTTAGAGTGAATTGTCTTGAGCCTTTACTTGCTACTAAAGATTTAAAATGGTTAAGGTGAGTGAAAGCGTCTAGCAGTGTATCGAGCACAGTAGAAACTCCAACTGTTAGGTGCTTCTGTTGTTTAATTTTTTCATATGAGAGAAAGTTGGATTTATATTGAGGACATTTAGGAATATAAAACAATGGAAAAATGTGGGCACACTTGCAAGTTGTGTGCTTAGAGCTACTTTATCCTAGAGGTTAAATTCATTGATTAATTTGCTTAGCAAATGTTTATTGAGCACATACTATATGTCCGGCACTACACTCAGATTTGAGCCTGTGATTAATAAAAAGAGACATGATTGCTATTCCTACGGAGTACACCACTTACTAGGGGAAATAGACATTAAAGAAGTAAACATAAATAAATATACATTACAAATTTTGAGTAGTGTTATGAAGGAAACAAGGACAGAGTATCAGGGAGAGCCTTTAAAAATATGTCAGATATGTTACTTCTCTGCTTAAAATTCACTAAAGGTTCCCATCTGACTTGAAGTAAAACCCCAAATTACAGTGGTCTTCATAGCCAGGTATGATCTGGCTCCTGATATCTTTGTGGCTTCTCTCCCCTTCCTTCACCAGGCTCCCACCCTTCCCACACACACATACGCTGTCTTTCCAGCACTCCGAGCGCGTACCTGCCCCAGGTAACTGTTCACAGCTGTTTTCCTGTGGAATGGTGCTTGGCACTGAGAATCACTCAATAAATGCTTATTAGACAAGGGTGAGTGAGATTGACAACTCTATACTGGGTGGTATGGGAGGGAATCTGAGGAAGTGATGGAAGGGCGGGGTTACTCAGGGGAGGATTTGGGGACTAGCAGAAGGAAAAAGGGAGAATCAAGCGAGGCTGGGGAATGAGCATTCCAACAGAGGGAAGAGCCTGCTCGGAAAGGCAGGCCTTTGCCATACTTGAAGAACTGAAAAAGCTAGGCAGCTGACTAGCATGACAGCAGAAGGGTGGTGCAAGTAAGGAATTTGGATTCTTATTCCTAATCTCTGCAAGTATAATTGTTTTCCAATAGCTCTTTTGGTCATGCCCTTACTGATAAGGACCCATTAGAAGGGCGAAGATGCTGGTAAGAGACCCTGGATCTGTAGACATCTGGAAGTTGGAATGTCTGTGGCAGGCCATTTGTTTCTCCGTCTTCCAGTAGAGAGAGAAGGGAAACTACAGCTTCATTAAAATGTATCATGGAGAAAAAAATTTTATTTATTTATTTGTAGACAGAAGGAAAGGCGGGGAGAAAGAGGGAGAGAGAAACATCTTTGTGTGGTTGCCTCTTGAGCACCCCGTACTAGGGACCTGGTCTACAACTCAGGCATGTGCCCTGATGGGGAGTGGAACCGGCGACCCTTCGGTTCGCAGGCCGGCACCCCATCTACTGAGCCACACCAGCCAGGGTGGAGAAAAAAATTTTTAAATGTAGCTTTATTGTTCTGTATCTAGAATAAAAAAAAATTCATGCTTTCCATGTTATTTCTTCTTTTTCTTGGCCCCAAAAAAGAAAAACCCAACCAAACTTCTAGAGCCAACTCTGAATACAGCACAGGACTACCTTTTTTATCGCATTTGTTGCGCTTTGCAGATACTGCATTTTTTACAAAATGAGGGTTTGTGGCAACCCCACATTGAGCAAGTCTGGGTGCAGTTTTCCAACATGCTCAGTTGATGGTTAGCATTTTTTAGCAATAAAGTATTTTTAATTAATGTATACATGTTGCTTTTTTAAAAAGACATAAAGCTTAAAGGACTGCAGTGTAGTGTAAACATAACTTTATGTGGATTGGAAAACCCCCCAAATCATGTGATTTGCTTTATTGTGATGTTCGCTTTATTGTTAGTGGTGGAGGCTGAACCTGCAATATTTCTGAGTTGTGCCTGCAGGGAACTCTTGCAGTAGTGATTCAGGTGTACTTTCCCCCTGTTGTATTACATTGATTGATCGATCAATTGATTGATAGGGTTATATACAGTAAAGTTATATACAGTCTTGTTTTCCTCTCTACAAATAGCAAAGATCACTTGAAAAAAAATCAGTTTTTAATGTGGCCTTGAAACTTTAGAACCAAAATTTTGTGAAGTGTATCAAACATTATTTCTTCATTCTTTTAAAAAAATTGTGGTAAATGATACATAACATACAATTTTCTATTTTAACCTTTTTAAAAATACACAGTTCTCTCTCCCCGCAGTCCTTGGAAACCACTGTTTACTTCTATAAATTTGACTACTCTAGGTATCTCATGGAAGTGGAACTGTGTATTTGTCCTTTTGTGACCAACTTATTTCACTTACCATCTCTTCATCGTTCGTGCATGTTAGAGCATGAATCAGAATTTACTTCCTTGTTAAGGCTGAACAGTAGTCCGCTGTGTGCATATTTTATCTGTCCATCCATGAGTGGACACTAGGGTTGCTTCCATCAATGGAGTACTGTCAATACTGCTACTATAAACGTGGGTAGTGCAAATATTTGAATCCCTGCTTTAAGTTCTTTTGGGTCTATACCCCAAATTCTAGGAAGTGGAGTTGCTATATCATGTGATAATTCCATGTGTCATTTTTTTTTAGGAACAGTCATGCTTTTTCCAATAATGGCTGCACCATTTTATATTCTCATCAACAGTGGACAAAAATTCTAATTTCTCCACATTCTTGCCAACACTTGCATTTTTTAAAATAATGGCCATCCTAATAAGTTTGAAAATGTACTCCCTTTGATGTACAGTTCCATGAGCTTTTATGAGTGCACAGCCATGTAACTGTCACCCCAGTAAAAACACGTGACAGTCTCATCAGCCCCCTAAACTCTCTTTGTAGGCAGACTGTTGTGGGACAAGGGTAAAATTTCTTTGTAGTCACCCCCTCACCTGGAACTCTGGAAACCATCTCCATCTCTGCAGTTTTACCTTTGCCAGAATGGTGTATAAACGGATGTGTTATGGTGCATAACCATTTTGAGTCTGCCTTTTTAAATGTAGCATAATACATTGGCGATTCAGCTATATTGTGCATCTCAATAGTTCATTTCCTTCTGCTGAGTAGAATTGCATTGTGTGGGTGTACCACAGTTTGTTTATCCATTCACCAACTGAAAACCATTTGGAATTTTTTGAAGTCATAAATCTACCATAAACATTCCTATATGTTTATTCATGTACAAGTTTTTGTTGGAATATATGCTTTCCCATCTCTAGGGCTGGGATTGCGGGTCATATGTTAAGTGTGTGCTCAACTTTGTAAGAGACCGCCAGTCTGTTTTCCAAAGGGGCGATACCATTTTGCCTTCCCACCAGCAGGGTGTGAGGGTACTGATGGCTCATGTCCTTGTGGGAACTGGGCCGGTCCGTTGTCTTAATGTTAGCCATTGTAAAATGTGTGAAGCGGTGTCTCACTGTGGTTTTAGTGCATGTTTCCCTATCGACTCATGGTGCCGAGTGTTTTCTCATGGGCCTGTTCGCCGTTCCTTTATACGTGTATTTTTTTGGTGAAAGGTCAAACCCTTTGCCCATTTTTAAATTGGGTTGTTTCCTTACTACTGATTTTAAAAAACAATTTATTAAGTTTGTAGATTTGGACAATCACTACCATTCCATTATATAACATTTCCATAACTCCCCAGAAGTTTCTCCCTGCTGTTTATTGTTGAGTTCTGAGAGGTGTTTTTTTATTCAAATGCACTTTTTATTTTCCTTATGAGTGCCAAATTCTACTACTCTTAAGTATTTTTTAAGTGACATTGTTCTCACAAGAAACTTGCTTTCATTAATAATAATGCCAGGATTAGAAAGAATAAAGTGTAATCCAGGATAGATCAGAATCTCTAAGAGAGGGTTGTGGGTTTTGCAGTTCTTGTTTTCAGCTCAAAACAAAGCATTATTGAAAAGTTTTGGTTATTCCTGGAAGGAGTAGGACCCATAGGGCCTGAGAGGGGGACAAGCTTGGTGTGTGTGAGGGGCTGAAAGAGGGCCCTGAAGGAGGCTGGACGTGGAGGAAGATGAGAAAGGACAAGATTGCTGTGGAGACCAGAGTTTGAATTTTTTTCTGACTGAAATGGGAAGCATGTGGAGGATTTTAGGCACAAGAGTGACCTGGTTGACTTTTGCTTCAGAAATATCCCCATGGCTGTTGGGCACCCTCATTATATGGGGTGTGGGTGGAGGTGGAGAGAGTAACGAAGGTATTTATTCTTCACATTTACCTTTGCAATTTCATTCCAATATGATGAAGTGGTATTATTTGCATGCACGTCAACAAGGGCCCACTGGGCCAAGGCTATGATTTGAAAGAAGGTAGGACAGCTCCAACGGAATCAAGATTCAAGGAAATAAGACTGGTCAATATAGAAAATATGAGACAGCATTGATAATCTTCACACTTACAGATATTCCCTGCTGAGCTATTGATTAAAGGCACTTGAGGCTTAGTTTATCAGCAGTATAACTTTTGACAAGTCCTTTCCTCTTCATGGCCTCCGTTTTCTCACTCTGTAGATAGAAAAATCATACCTGTCTCAACCCTGGGGGGTTGTGAAGGGTCACAACGTATGTCATAGATTCATTGCCGTCATCGTTGTTGTTGTCATAGGATATGTGGAATTGCAAGTAACAACCCATCCCAATGGAAACTGCCTTAAAGGATAAAGAGAGTTTGTTGGCTTAAATAGCTGAAAGGGCTCCAGATAGTGTGAGTGAGCTGCAGACACAGTTGATCGGAGCCCTGGCTCCAAGTTTCCTCCCTGTTACTCTTGGGGCTCTGTCACCCTCTAGATAGCAGCTAATTCTCAGGCCGGTTTTGCCCGTGGTAAAATGAGTGCAGTGATTCTAGACCACTCAGGGCCATGTCGTACCCTTCAGAAGAGGATACCACCCTCCTCCACTCACTGTAGGATGTCTTGAGCTCACCCTTTTTGGACTTTACTGGGGTGAGTGGAGTGCAGGAGGATGGGGTTACATTAGTTTGTGCCAATCAGGAGCTACTCCTAGAGCTGGGCACGGGGTCGATGCCACCCGCATCTCATGGCTGGTGCGCAGCCTAGAGATTTCAGCAGCAGGGATATCACACAGATGTTCACTACAGTTATCACTGTCACCATTCCACACAGGAGAATATGGGAATGATTTAGATCATCTTGGCAAGTGTCTTAGTTTCGTTGGACTCTCCCTCCCCACCTTTAAAATTTTAACTATTTACTGAGCTCCTGCGTGAAACATAGGAAGTGCTTGATGGTGTTACGTTAGCACAATAATCTGGGACTGCTTAAGCTATTTGCTTAGTAGAGAATCCAAATCAATTAGTGTAGAGGCAATTCTAATAATTTATACATTAAAATATAATTTTAGCTTTATGTGAGATGATTATGGTTTGGAATTATGCACACCAGTGGAGTTTATATTTTATAAACCTATTATTAGAGATGCATCCTAATAACATAATATGTTTCTTGACATAACACATTTCAGTCAGAAGTATGTTTCCAAGCACCTCATGGGAGATACCTTATAACTTTATAACTTGTGTTTTGCAAATTTTAGTTTTTTGACCCATCTCCATTTGCCCATCCCTAATTTTTTTGTTTGTCTGTGTCTGTTTCATGATGATGTTTCGAAAAGTCATGAAGAGAATTGCTGCATTACGGTGTGATCATTAAACAGCCTGCATTTAGTTCATTTAGTGACTAAAACCAAATAATGGTTAATACATTTTCAAATGGGCATAAATACACATTTTATTGTGTTCTAATAAATGATTTTTGAGACATTTGTTACAAAAATAATTACCATCTATTTTGGACAGAGTTCACAAGAATTCATTGTTAAGGGAATGTCATTTTGACATAGTAAAATATTATCAAGAAGGTGGAGTGTGATAAATATCCTTTTTTAGTTTACCCTCCAAACATTTGTCTATTTGATCCGATTCAAGAGTTATAGGACTTGAATATAACACAGTTTTCATTTAGCACATTCCTAGGTTATTGAAGTGAAGGTATGTGGTTCCATTTCCCATGGTATCTGGCATTGAATCGAGAGATGGGGAGCCTGCAACCATAACCATTGTTGTTCCCCCAGCCATTCTTTTAACACACGGACAACGCGCGTGCTAGCTGCCGAGCAGTGCACCTGGTTCTGTAACTTTTGGTGTCTTTCATTTCATTAGAATTTTATTTTTATACACTAGTTCTCTTAGTTATGAGATAAGATCAAAATTGTAGAGATAGACATTGGACTATTTCTTCTTAGTTTTATGATCACATTAGAATTCTGTCAAAATACTTTTTCTTATAACAGTCACATCACTGTGTAACACCTTTAAAATTTTAGAAATGATTCCTGTATCTCAACAATTTAACCAGGACCGTTAAGTAAATGATGAAATAGTAAGCTCTCATCTCACACACATGAACGTCTGCTGCTCCTTAGGCATTCTTGCAGACGCTGGAGAGAGCAGTCATCAGAGCGCAGTCCTGCTTTCCTGGAGCAGACGTTCTCCTGGGGATATAAGGAAGCAGTCTAGGGACATTCGGGGATCAGGGTCATTCCAGGAGATTATGCACATGCAGTGATCAAGACTTCTGCCTGATGGATGCGGAGGGGTCACAGGGACTGGAGGATGGTCTGAGGGATAAACTCTTGAAGCTAGTCTCTCGCAAGCCACATTTCTTGTTTATGGCATTTTTCAAAGACTCACAAGTGGCCCGTAAACAATTACCATGCTTTATTCTTCTTCTGTGTGTTTCCTATAAACCCTTAACTTGGATTTTTATTTCTTTTTTCTAACTGAGCTGCCTGAGACTTACCTCATTCTCCCCTCTCCCAGGACTGTCCTGCCAGGAAATGGGAGCGGTTACCTTCTTGGAGGCTTTGGGGATGTGCTGCAAAAAGATAAATAAAAAAATTTAAAAAAGAAAGAAAGAAAATAAAAAAGCCATTTTTAAGGAGTACGGAGGCCTTCCTGAAAGGTGACAAGAAAGCTGAATGCTTCTAGCTATCCTCAGTGTACGACACTCTGGCTTCCAAAACTCATCTCAAAGTCTGTTGATTGAAACAACATTCACCCAAAGGGGCTATAAAAGCACAGCCAGTACCCAGTCCAACTCGCAAAAAAGCCTGTTTCAAGAAACTTGGATTTTTATTGCAAGGCCTCTCACTGTCCTTCAAAGCCTCAGGTTTCTCACTGTGAGAATCAAGGGTACACTCATGGTTGTAGGGTTATAAGAAAGTCCGTGAGACGCTCTGGCACGGAGTCCGATGTCAGAGGTCTCACGAAGTGTTAGCCTTTTCTTGATGAAGGGATTCGTTGCTGGGATTCAGAATTTCACGCTCCACCCCTCACTTCCAGGTTTTGAGCAGCAGTGGGGGTCTTAGGTGGATGGGGATGAGGAATGAAGTAGGGTGATTCTCCTGCGTTATTAATGTCTGGGACCAAGGAAGGGTTGTATAATATTACCTACTGTGGACTGAGCGTTTGCTGTGTACTATATGCTGTAGTAGAGGCTAAGTATTGGCTATTTTCATTTAACTCGGACGTAGCTCAATGGACCCAGCTTGCTGCCCAAATGTCTGTTCCTAAAAGCTTTGGCTAAAGGGGTTGGCTCTTCAGGTACAAATGGCTCTGTTTCAGCCCCTGCCCACTTCTTCTGTGTTTTTCAACTTAGTCCCTATCTATAGATCAAGAATGACTATTTGGGGACATTTTTGTCTGCGACTAAGCAATTTCAGCAAAAAGAAAGATGCTTTTCAAATTCCCAAAGGGCAGAACAGCCTTCTCCCTGGTACTGCAGGTCTGCCTGGGCCTGGTTTCCTCTTGAAATGCCTCTCTGTGATGTTCTAACTTAAAAGATGGAGGGGTTGTTTGATCCCAGCCCAGGATTTGTTGGCTACAGGGTTTTTGTTAATAGAAAACATTCATGCACCTCTAGGGGGGAGAAATTAAAGCACATACTTCTTCCTCTTTGACCTTTGAACCCTTGCCATTTACATCAAACACTCACTGGGAGAGAAGGCTAAATTAATAATCTGTGATAGCTCCCTCTCTAACAAGCTTCACTTTAAACCTGGCATTTTCTCCTCAAGCTGATGAGTTTCCATCTCTCAGAAGATGCATGTGCCCTTCAGACATCTGAGGGGAGGGAACACACTTGTGTTAGCAAACCCCTGCACTTCCCACAGAGGTCCCATTCAGTGAGTTTCAAAACTGTTTCGTCTCTCAAGAACAATGGCAAGGTAGTTGTGCAAAGGCTGCATGGCGTAGCGTCCTTGCCTCAATTTCCTTGTCTGTAAAATGGGGAGTACTAGCTTCCGCCAAGGACTGCAGCGAAGACCAAGTGAAGGCACGTGTATAAAATGGCTTCCTGTCATGCTTTTTGGGTATAGACTTTTATTCTTGGGAGAGACAGCAAATTTTGGTGGTGGGAATACAGGTGCAGAGTGACATTTGCTCTTTCAAAATGTGGGACCACAAGCTCCTGCATATTTATATTCCCTATACTGTCAACCCTATTAGGTTGTTGCGTAAAAAAAGAAGAGAATTGTAGAGAAACTTTGCTTGAGTAGCTCTAAAAAGCAAGAACATAATCAAAGTTTCTTATTAATAACCCATGGAGACCAGTATGATGTGACTAGAATATTACTAATGATTCTCATTTATTGCCATGATTTAGAACTTGGGCAGGGTTTGCTTTCAAATGGTCCAAACTTTAAAGGTTCAGTCCATGAATGTCAGTCAAGGTCCCCTATTTAGTGACCCAAAGCAGTGGGAAACTAGGTACCTTTCTCATTTTGTGAAATTATCGCTAAAAATAAAGTGAGAAACTAGCTTTTTTTGTGTGTGTTAAAATCATACACTGTCCTTGATTTCCTTAAAAGACCTTTACTTAGTTTTCTTTTTGGACTAAAGAGGGTTTGAAACCCTAGGACTCTCAAAATATTTCTCCATGATTTTAAAAAGATTGGGATTTTAAAAGGAAGTTTAGAGTTATAAAATGAAAAAAAATGGTAAATCTGGGTAGCATTATTCATTTAGGAGAAAATGGAGGGCTGAAGAACATACTCTACGGGATGTTTTATTCTTAATGAAAGGCCACTGGAAATCTTTGTCGCTTGAGTTATAAGGGCATTTATAGAACTTCAGAAAAATATAGGGAAGGATAGCCTTTATTCTCATAGCATGGAGCTGGCTTCTTCCATTATTTTCTTAGAATAGGCCTTTGACCAGCAGCTCTGGCCTCTGTCCCTCTTCGCACGCCATGTGTCTACTTCATGCCTTTGGACCACATGCATCCTGGCTCCAGGGCTGTCCAGGCTCATCTCCCAGGAATGAGTTTTTCTGCTCATCACAGCGGGGAACTTCCCCTGTTCTGAAATTCTTTGTCGCACGTGAATCTTCATGGAGTACTTACCTGTGCCCAGCGACATGTACATTTCACTGACCTTATTTTCAGACTTTGTATAGGTGTAAAAGACAGCCCTGCTGCTGGGACTCCCTGGGGTATTGTGCGGTTGTTTATCTTCTGGAACGAATGCTATCACCAGGTCCATTTTTTGTTTGCCTAGTTTGACATTAGTGAGTTGTGGAGCGTAGCGGTATGAAGAGAATACTGGGTTTGTCCCTGAGGACTCAGTTATGGCCTTGCCTTGATTGTCCACATACAGAACCAAGTGTACTTTCTAACTCTAGAAAGTTGTCACTTTTATCATACCTGTGTTTGGGCTGAGTACTGCTGCTTCGTGACCCCTTAGAACTCTTGTACTTGCCCTCGTGAGCTACTTTTGGAAAGAAATTAAGTCTGCTTTCCCTGAATCTTTAGTACCTTGTGTAGTGCCTAGGGCAAGACTAGACCCTCAGTAAGTGCTGGATGTGTGGGTGGGCGGGTGGGTGGGTGGATGGATGATGGGTGGGTAGATAGGTGGATGGATGGATGCATGGATAAATTTGGAAGCAAACACCCAGGGTTTTCACCTAAATCCCTCAGAGTCTCTTCCTTCACCTATGAGAGTAAATAATACTTCACAGAGCTATCATTATATCAAACAACTGTCTCTAAAATCCCTTTGTGAATTATAAAATAATACACATCTTACTATAAGAGTTCAAAAATATTTTTGAGTGAAAGACTTATCTTTCATATATCTAGATAAAAGGACATTGCCTTTATTGCTGTGCATCAGCTTGTTCTTTGCATAACTACTTCAGTCTCCAGGAGGAAGTAATGAGGTAAAAAACTTACTCATT
The DNA here is from genome assembly GCA_007922815.1 of Macrotus californicus. Classification (NCBI taxonomy): domain Eukaryota; kingdom Metazoa; phylum Chordata; class Mammalia; order Chiroptera; family Phyllostomidae; genus Macrotus; species Macrotus californicus. The sequence goes on from VMDR010005503.1 coordinate 38,098, forward strand.
CAGCCAATGGTGGCCCGCGAGCGCTTTAATAATTTAAATGCACATAGTTGGGCACCTCATTAATACTGTTATATACTCTGAGAAGATGTATCATACGTTTTATTGGAAAATTAATTACTACATTTTGTACTTCCAACTTTTGAGGAGCAGTTGGAAAAGCACGTATTACTGCACAGGGAATTATGCCTCTCTTGTGACTTACATCTAGGAAGGACTACTTGGAATGTGTAATGGCGCATAGCTGGCAATATGAGAATGCAGTGTAGGACGGGAATTGTGCGGGTGCCAGCTGGCTCAGCCCAGGAGCTGCAGCAGCCTTATTGGACAGTTCTGCGTGCACCTTCTTTTCCCCTGGGAACTACCAAGGAGAGGGGAGGCCCCTGCCACTGATTTCAAGTCTTCCCTCCCCCCTGCCACACATACCTTTCTCTCCTCCCTGCAGTGGGTTTAGCGACACTTTGTGGGGCTAATTGAGTGAGCTCGTGGTCCTCATAATCTCCTTATAGAAGTGTATGCACGTTCAGGGGCGTATTTAATAGACACGGCTGCCTCAGTGAAAGAATGCTTTGTGGAAGGGATCCTTTGTGTATTTCTCCATCTCTCAGCAGTTCCCGGGCACTTTCCAAGTCTCCCTGACACTGAATGGCAGAGCTGGGAAGGACCTGCTCCAGAATAATGGGGGGTAGAGGGGGGGCTGAGGGAGGAGACTGAGTGTTGGAATGCGCAGACCCTTGGTCTTGGCACTCCAGAGCTGAGCATCTTAAACATTTTCTCTTCTTCTTCCCCCCAGCTAGGGATTTTGCATTTTCAATGAGGGCCCCACTCCCTGAGCCCTAGTGAAAGTGGATCACTTTAAGCCTGCAACAATGGTGGCTTCTTATCCTCTTAGTTAATGCTTTAGATAACTTTCTTTTAGACCAGGTAGGGGTTTGTAACCCGGTGCTGTGGCTCTGGCTTCGCCCGTAAGACACGTGAAGTTTTTGCATCTGTTCTAATGTCTTTTCCCCCTGCTTTCTGTTAATTTGAAGGGAATTTTTACGTTCTTATTTTTATGGACAAGTCAAGCTGTGTTAGTGACATATCATGAGAAGTTGTCACAAAGAGGATTTACTTATAAAGGATAGCAATTCTTAAGTTCCCAGACGGCATCCCTAAGCTTTGTTAGACAAAGGATGTACACCTTCTTGTTTCTTTCATTAATTTTGTAAGCTTGAATCTGGAATTTAACCAAATAGAAACCGCTTTTGTTCACTACCAGTGAAACCACAGGATTTTGCCTGATACAGTTCCTTAAATTGCTAGGAAAGGAAAAAATAACCTCCTGAGGACAACATTTTATAGGTAAGTAGGACTTACAATAGCACACTTTTGAGGGCTCCTTTTAAGGGCCAGACTTTCTGCTAAGGGTTCAAGTTCCATTTCCAATGTAGTTACTGACTTCAGAAAGTGTAAGCAACTTGTTGAAGTTTTGAAAGTCACAAAGTGGAAGTGGTTAGATTCAAGTCTATGTCAGCTTCTGCTTGAGACTTAGGTTAGTTACATTAAGTGATTTGGCATTTAATGAGCCCCTTATTCTTTGCGGTCTGGATGAATCTTGTTTCTTTGTGTAGGAAACTCTAGAAAATACGAGTGGGCAATGGGAGAAACTGGCGTTTTTGTAGCTCCATCAGCAGATCCAATCATGGGAGACACGTTTGTTTAGTTCATTCTGCTGTGGGGAGCCCCCCACCTTTGGATGTAGAAGTGTTTTGGAAACTGGAAATGGATGCAAATGCAGTGTTATCTTCATCAGCGTTGGGTGCGGCGGGGGTTGGGGGGAAGGAAAGCCTGACTGCAGAATGCCAGATTCCAGGCTCAGGTGTAGAGTATTCCTGTGTCTACCCTCTGTATTTTGGAATCCCTTCCTGATGTGCTCGGGAAACTGCCCTATGTAATCTTAAGTTCACTCCTTCTTGGCCACCTGTGTTGAAGTAGGTAACGTGGCTGCTGTCATTGTGCCCACAGTCTCTTCATACATTTGGAAGACTGTTAGAAGACTGTTAAGTTCTTCATTATCTGCCGTACAAAAGAATGTGTTCGCCATGCGCTCGATGGAAGGGCTTTGGCCCTCAGCTGTTGACTGGGAGAGAGATGGAAAGGTAGACATGCGTGGACAGAGAGGCAATAGTTTCCTTTTGATTGGCTCAGACCTAAGAGAATTAGCTTTTTTTTTTTTTTTTGACCCATTTTGAACCTGAGTTTCCATGAGTTTTTAAAGTGCCCTTAGCACTGAAATCCTCAAATTTCTTCATCACAGCCAACCTTTTTCCTTCTTTTTTTTCTTATGGCTGCATCTCCCCCCTTCTCCATTTCTTCCCAGGTTTGTCTTTCACAAGGAAACAGAACAAAAGTTGGAATACCTAAACAAAATTTCTAAAAGAGACATGCATAGACTTCGCTCCTGCTTTTTGGCTGAGGCCTTGGTAGCTATATTTTAGTTTTACTGTAATATATTTGAATAGCTTTGAGTATACTGCCAAAGGCAAGAGGGCACTTAATACCTTTGCATTTTATAATGATTTGTTTGCCAACCTGGCCGATGTCCCAGACAACACATCCCAGAGCTTGGGTGGTTGTGAAAGTGACTCGAGGTTTGGAGCTTGTTTGAACTACATCAGACTTATCCTTTGAAATATGTGGGATATTTCACTCCTGCTACTAGGCCCCAGATTCTATAAATGATGTCAAGGTTTTGCACAACTGCCCCACCTTATTCTTATTGAAATATTCTTATTGCTGTTTAGCTAATTATTATTTTGAAGTTTAGCCAGTCTGGAATATCTAAAAGGTGGTAGGTATGCTAGGGAGTCAAGAGAAATCTAGGAACCTTTGTGTTCGGAAACTGTACTCTCCATCTGGCAGGACCTTGAGCTAATCCCTTAACCTCTCTGTGCTGTAGTTTGCTCCTGTAACCTTCCAGGTCTCACATTCTAGGGTTATGTGCTAACTCACCTTCTCCCAGTCCATTATAGTCAAAAGCATCACATTTAGGTGCTTGATGAACTTGAAAATTACAGCTTACAAAATTCACTGGCTTTGGGTGAAAATGGGGTGGACCATAGTATAGGATCCTTGTTCTGTCTAATTAGTATCTGAATGATGGAGATGGTGCACTGGGAACTGAGACCAAGAACCAGAGAAGTGGATGAAGAGATGTCTCTCTCTTCCAGCAGAGCCAAGCTCAGGAAGCCCTATTTATGGGTTAATTCATGAATCAATGAGATCACATGATCTGGACTGTCTTCATACAGGATAGTGGTGCATGAAAGCCCAATTTCCTCAAAACCTAGATTTTCCTTAGAAGTTGCCTCACAAAAAAAAAAAAAAAGAGCTTTGCCTAAGTGGTTTCCTGTCCTCAAGGTTTCCATGGAGAGAATATTTTCAAGATTAAAGGACTCTAGCTGTCATTTTTAACCTGGGGAGCCTTAGGATTTATGTATCAAAGTAGGGTTGAAATGTAGCTCCCCCCTTACTCTGCTCCTCCACCGGCTCCCCCAGTCGTGTGTGTGTGTGTGTGTGTGTGTGTGTGTGTGTGTGTGTACACACAAATTGGCTTTCTCTTCCCAAATGCTGAGGATCAAGGAGTAATCAGCCCATAAGCTATTAACCAGTTACTAGCTTTGCAGTAAAGAGAGAGAAAGAGAAATAATCTGATTTTATAGTGCCTCTCTCCTCAATATTAAGGTAGAGTTTTTGTTTTGTGTTGTGTTGTTTTTAACAGCCAGTATTGATACAGGGCTTTGGCCATCCATGGTCCTCTGAGCATCCATTCATTTAGCTGACAGTTTTAGCCAGGACTGTGTGCTCTGCAGTGCCTCCGGAGGCCCTGGGCAGAAGTAGAAAGGGACGTAGTCCACGCATCCTCTTCCCGTGCTAGTGGGCTGGGCGAAATCTCCAGGTCCTTCCTAGTTGGGAAATTTCACTTCCACAATGATGGCCTGCAGTGGTTGACCAGGAAAGCAGGGCAGGGCAGGGCAGGAGACCCTTAGCCAGGAAGGATAAAGAGGTTTCCAAATCTGGTGAAATTAAGGTGATCATTATGAGAACCAAGGCAATTTGTAATTACACCGTTCAGGGGAAAAATACCTGGGAAAGAGCCTGGAATCAGCAGACATTAAACCCTGACTTACTCTCTTGCTTATCTGAAGAGCCCTCTGCTGCTGGTAAATGGGTCAGCCCCTGGGGAGAAAAATAATCAAAATAACAACAGGATGTACAGGGACAGCATAAAGGAGCAGGGGACATTGACCGAGGACTGGGAGTGAGTGTGGACCACATCTCAGACCCCTTGACAGGCCTTCACATGTTCTTTTCTCCAGAAAACTTTTCCCTGATTCTTCTAATGCTGGGAGAATATCCCCCTAAACCAAACTGTGTTATACTTTCAAGAAGCTGATAGACAGTTAAATCAGTGGTTAGGTGTGAAAGCCCAGACAGGGCTACCAGAGAGAAAGCGTAGGGACCTCCCTCACCACAGCATCTAGATGTTGACTGGTGCAGCTTGTAAACCCACGCTTGTACGGGCCAAGTACAGTGCCCAGCACCGTGTTCAGTGCTTGGGAACTTTCTCTCCGTTTTACTTTCTCACCGTTTGAAATGGAAATACTCTTGGCTTTACAAAACATTCAGTTTAAGTCTGTATTTGATTATATTTTTACAGTATGCTTGACTTATTTTATCATCTGCCTGAGATTTCAAGTTACCAAATCTTTAATTTTATGTGAGAGGTACCTTCAAAGTTTATTTCCTCATTTGAAAGAAGGGAAATTCGAAGCTCTTAGAAGTGCAGTTCCTTGACCCGGTTTGCTCAGGTAATTGGAGATGGGGCCTAGATTAAAAGCGAGGTCTCCTGACTTTCCATTCAGCGGTGCTTCTACCATAGTACACCACACTTAGCATTTTACACATGAAACAAGATTGGTTCCCGGGCCTCAAATTCTCGGTTCTCAAGTCTTGTCCTGCAGGGTTTGTTACTTGAGTTAAAATGCTTTCTTGATTCTCTGATCCTTGTCTCCCCATCAGGGCTGAGAGCTCAGTTGTCTACAGGGTCACATACTCTCTTATTTTTTTAACTCTTACCTGAGGATATGTTTATTGCTTAAGAGGAAGGGAGACACACAGAGAGAGAGCTAGCAAGAACCATCGATGTGAGATAGGAATGTCGATTGGTTGCCTTCTATACGCACCTGGACCAGAGATTGAAGGTATGCGACCTGACCGGGGATTGAACCCACAGACATTTTGGTGCATGGGACGATGCTCAAACCAGCTGAGCCACCTGACCGGGACTCATACACTCTTGAGTAAGGTGTTGACTCCCACGCTAGGCTGATCTAAGAAAGTGCAGTAATGGTTTGCGTTACGTACCTTGATCATTTCCCTCTCTGCACCTTAGAGAATGGAGGAATACCTTAAGTATGAATTATTTGTCTTGTTTTACCCAGCCTTCATAGGTTTATTAAATAGATCCAATTTCCCAATTAGTTTGGGATATACATTCCTGGTGTGTCTCCAGGAATAGTGTGTGGAGCAGACCCGCTGAGGACTGGGTGGCATCCCGACCCAGTGACCCCAGCATCCTCTCTTGGCCCTCTCCACATGTCTTCGTTTCTTGAAGTCATGACAAGTCTCTGGACAGAGTATTTTACCTCCTGCCTTTTGTACGACTGTTGGTGAGTTTTCCCAGACTGGGTGTTGTTTATGACGTCAAAAGACTTGACTAGACCCCTTTCGTGGGCTGATTTGTGTGAGTTTTCTTGACCATTGCCTTGAAGGCACCTGAGCCTCTGTAAATTTGCATTTTAACAACCTGAAGGATACTTTTCCTTTAGTCAGCTGCGGCCATGTGTACCGTTGGTGAGAACACAAAACTCAGTGGCAGAAGAAAGGTCTCAGAGGAGCTCACCGCACGTGTTGCAGTGCGTTCAACTGTCAGTGGGGCCGGCTGCTGTCATAGCTGTGGGGTAGGCAGCCTGCAGAGCTCTGCTGGGGAGTTTGTAGAAGGTTGTATTACTCAGAAAAGGGCAAAACTTGGGGATTATTCTGGGCCCCATAGAATTCAAGAAGAATTGTCACAAAAACCTCTAACAGAACTTTATCATCTCTGTCCATAATGATGTCCACAGTACATCCCAATGATGTTGGCAATACCTGAGGTTTGGTCGTCAAAACAAATCACAGATGTTGAATGACTTTTGGTAGGTATCACAGGTACGTTGAAATAACATGATCTTGACTACTTTGAAATCACAGCAGTTTTTAGACATACTTCTGAGTCTTGTTGATTAATGCGTTAGTGAAGAAGCACACCTATGTAAGCTAAACACATTTTACAGTCGGTGCCTGTAGAGACCCGTGTGCTTTGTTTTGTGCGTGTACACACACGACCCTGAGAAGAGGTCCACACTTGGCCGCACAGTCCCTGGGCTTTACGACACACACAGAACTAAGAGTCCCTGGCCTAGGACAGGCTGCGGCAATGAAAAAAGTCCCTGCATCTCCGTGTGCGTATGTTTCTTGTTAAGTTAGTGTCTTCTAGGGGTCGACATGGCTTTCCCCTGTCTTCCGACCTAAACACTTCAACTTGTGGTGGCTTTCAGGTTTGCTTCAACAGGAAAAGACAGGCGTGGACAACTTATCCTCACTTTTGTAGGCTCTGGCTAGGCAGTGACACAGGTGTTTTGGGGTTTTTTTTTTTACATATACCAGTCCCCTTGGGGGCCTTGATTCTCAATTAGGCTATGAAAGGATTCAGTTATGATCATGTCCCTCAAGGAGGGGGTGCCAAAGCAAAGAAGGTCATGGTCAGGAATTCGGTGGTACTTGCATACTTATTGATACCTGAGTTCCTGTAAGAAAGGCAGCAGTTAAAACATGTAAGCTGCCAGCACCTTGGAAACCACAGAGATGCCCCCTTTCCCCACATTGACATACCTTTAGTGCTGGTGCCAGCAGCTTTGAAACGCTGCAACGATGCCTTTAGGGCTGAGATCCTGCATTAGTATCCAGCTTGGCAGCTCTCCCTTGTTTGATGTCCATGAGTTTCTTCCCCTTTACTGATATCACTGGTGCCATCTTGAAGTCCTGGGTGTCTGTTCACTGTCATAAGTTACTTATGATCATGACCCATTGGCCACACTTGAGCATATGACCCCCACTGAACTGCAAAGGACCTAAAGTATATGGTAGAGCACTTGGGATGTCCAGTAAGCAGCATGCATGTCTGTTGCACAATAGTATGCTTTCATTGTCCAAAACTGTTAGCGCATTGTATCTTCAACATTGAAGATGCCAGATAAATATCTGTGTTCTAAATAGCATCTTTGATTGGGCATGCAGACAAACCAGACAAAACCCGGAGCTGAAATTTTCACAAAATTCAGTATTGAAGTTCGTACACCAATTACAAGAATTAACCTATTCCTATGTAGATAATGAATGTTTATTAGAATTCTTCTGTAATTGAGCTGCTGCTTACAAATTAAGAGTCCCTGTTTCTTCCCCTTCCATTTTAATAAATAAGGTAGGAAGTGCAATGAGCTCACTAACATGGCATTTTCTGGGGTAAAAAAACTGAAAGAAAAACAGTGAGTTATGACCAGAATATAAAGATGGTCTGTCTTAATACACCGACTATTTCTTGCCTCTTTTACAGTTCACAACCCCTTGTACCACCTGCATCTTTATTTTATGTATTGTTTCTCTTGGGACAAAACCAGCTTCACTCATCATGACCAGGGGCCTTCAAGCCTCGTTCTCCGTAGCTGTGTTGTTGGATTTACTTTAGTCTAGGTTCACTACCTCTTTGAACTGATCTGTGCCTTTTTGTGTTGATGCCTTCAGCAGTTAGTTCCATGTTTTAACTAGTAGTTCCATATTTTCTGTAAGAAAATACTATCTGAATGGCTTCTAGAAATAACCTCTGCTTTTGGCAAATATTACCTCTGGTGAAATTACTTCCACTTCTGGAATTTTGTGCACAGGAAGACCAAGGCACGGTGAGTGTGGTATAAACACTTTGAAAGATTGCCTGCCAGTAACTTTCTCCTAAATTAGAGACTTTTCTCCCCGAAAAGTGTAAAAGTATGGATATTCTACTTTCCTCAAAAGGCTGACAAAAAAGAAATAGAAGCGATTTCCAGTTAGAAATTTTCAGCTGCACCTTACTTTTAATAAAAGATAGTGTCTCAGGGGCACACGTGCAGATTTGGAGAGAGAAGCTGGGTGGCATGTGAACAACTAGGAGAGAAACTGGACAAGCTTGGCCTAGATGCATCTTTGCTGGCACTAATACGCATGGTGACTTTGTGACAGATAAAAGGTCTAGAACTCCGGTGTTACTGTTAAATGGTATTCCTTTTTTCCTTCACCACCTTCTCCATAGAAATTGTCCAAATAGTAATTTGGATATTAGTAATAGAAGGCTTAGCTTACTTGGACAACATTGAACGTTAATTGGCTTGGGGGATGTTTTTCCAGTTGTTTTCTTCTTTAAATCTAAGAAAAATAAGCAGCACAGACACTTTCTGTTTTGGAAAAGAGAGGGTATACCACCATAACCTAAGAAGGACAGCAAGGCAAGTAGGCACCTTTCCCACAATGGAGCTGTGAACATCTCTTGTAATGTACACTTCATAGCTCTCTTATTTGAGCAAATCCTCCAGAGTCCTAAAATTGATTTGTTGTATTGCTTCCCCATTTTTTGCCAACAGTTATTTAGACAGAGCTGAAACGTATTAAGCACAAGTTGAGTTCCCTATTGTCCTGTCTGGCACTCTGTTTCCATCCACAGAGTATGCTGGTGTACATTAGATCACTAAGGGGCTCATTATTACTGAACTCCAGCCAGGGCTTCATTTCCTAAACACATGTGCTTGTCTGGTGTTGCTTGTAGGCCTTAAGTTCTGCTTTTCCCTTGTGTGTGTATGTGTGTGCATGCACGCGTGTGTTTCTTTGTTAGCAGAGAATAAGTACAGCCAGAAATCTTTGCAGATTATATTACAATTTTTGTTTCGTTTACACATTCCCCTTACATTGAGGGGATTTCAGGTAAAGAGGAAAACACCAGCTCTGCCTAGTTCATGCCAAAATTGGGGTGAAGTAGAATAGGGAGGAGAGGTAAAATTTTGTTGCAAGTGGAAGGGTAATAACAAAGTTAACTAGAGTTAAAACCACTTACCTTTGTATTCCTTTTCTCCAACCCAAGTGTGACAGCCTTAAAACTGACCACCGAACTATGGAACTGAACTGAAAAAGGCTTGGGTTCATTGCGTCAATCAAAGTCCTTTTCTTTTCCCATTGTAGGTGCGCTGATCTCCCCTTATTCCTTGGTGTTGGTGGGAAAACTTGGTCCAAAAGGATAATTACTTTTTCATTTAGTTGCATGCACTTCAAAAGGCAACAGCAAGCATTCATTAATTTCCATCTGATAGAGCTGAACTTTTCTCTTTTTTTTTTTTTGTGGCTAAACAATTGAAACAGGAAATGACCCGAGATACAGTTTCCATGACACCCTGTCACTTGGATCCAGTTTTCCAGAACATGAAAGGCCAAAGCCGGCTTTTGATAGCGAGTAACTAATTGGACTGGCTGATAGTGGGAGAATTTTTAAATGTGAAAAATAAAGGAAAAAAACTGGAACAGCTGTGTTTTGGTACAGTTGTCTAATCCCCAGATAAAACACTCCAAGGACATTGAAATTGAATAGTGCCTTTAGTTAAGGAGAAAAATCTAAAATCTGAAAGCACTGGTTTACTTGAAAGAAAGTACAGAAAATATTTATGTGGAAAAAAGCAAGCAGAAGAAAAAAGAAATTTTACTGAGTGATGCCTTTTAGGAATCATCTTTGTTCATGCAAAGTACGACTTCTTATTTTTAAGACGTCTTCATGCACTCTTGCCAGTCAAAAGAGAGACTACCCGCTGGATGTTTTTTTCAGCCCACATTTTCTAAACATGTTTTCGGGTAGTATAGTGGGTAGAGCTGATGAGTTTTGTTGGGAGCATCAAAATACCTATAACTTACATTAAATGAATTGAGACATTCAGTTAGAAATGTTTTTATTGACCAGTTCCCCCTGCACACATAAATTTAGGTGTCTGTTGTATTTTGCAGCTAAAGAGCTTCTCTGGAGAATAAATGTGAATAAGCCAGAGGTTTGTTAGACTTCTACTATTTAGAAGATGATTGGTTGGGAGATTTGGGCTCTGATTCCTGGTCTGGCCAGCCGTCTGCCAGTGATGGGAACCTCTCTGGAACTCTTCCCCTGTTTTTGGAAGTGAAGAGGTTGGAGGTAGTCCTTTAGAACTCTGTTGTTCTGTGCACTTTTGAAATGGAAGCCACGCTTTGACAACTCCTAACATAGAAGTTAATAGTGATGAGCAGAATAGAAATGCACATAAAAGGTTAAAAATTTAAAAATAGAGAAAAGATCTCTATTTTTTTAAAAGATACTGCATCTTATCACATAACTAATGGTATCTTTACACTTGAATCTTGAGGAATGTGGTCTTTGAGTTAATGAATTTCCTAGTAATTCTTAACCTCTCCTGCATGTGTTACCAGAATCCTCTCTGTTAGTTTTACGTTCGATTTACCTGTGGGTTTCCTTCTCTTCAGTTGGTCTGTAGGCACCAGTCCTCGGTCTCTTTCTGTTTTCCCTTCATAGAAGGCTGAAGCAGGTGTCAACATGGAACCCTACTGCATTTAGGAGGGGGGTGGTAGTGTGCACAGACCGATCTGGGCAGTGCCAAGGGCAAATGACCTGTTATGGATTTCCTCCTTTGCGGATTGTACCCACTTTTGGGTGCACTGCAAGTTCTCGGAGGCCTGGGCCCTCCCCCCTCCTCACATTGATAACCCCAGCCACCTGGCACAGTGCCTCTTGGTGAAAGACCCCCATTGGACGTCTGGATGGATGGATGGTGAAGACAGGGGCACCTTGTAGCTGTTGAATAAATGGTAGTAGCTCTTACAGTTTCAGTTCCATGACTTGATATCTGTGAGGCTAATGGTCTCAGAAAACGACTCTTGAGACTAAGGCAGCTAGATTTTTTTCCTGAAAAAATTTTTTTTGTTCACTTAGAAGAGCATTTCTATTCTGAGTATAGGTCAGATTTCTTCTATACCTGCATCTTAACTAGATACGAAGCTAGAGCTAATTTTTTATTACAACAAAACAGTTTTAAGCTCTAGGTGTCCATGCAAGAATAGCCCTTTGGGCCTCTTAGCGTCATTATCCCGAGTGCAGGGGGAAAGGGCAAAATACAGGACAGTCAGGAGCCACTGGTGAGCCCATGGGCAGGAGTACCCGGCCAGTGGAGCCGCAGGCATTACCACCAGGCCAGCGGCAGCCCGTGTACCTGCAGTGAGAGCCGGAACCTGAGCAAACGCCAGTCTGACACCCTTTCCCAAATCATACCAAGGAGAGCTTCTGCTCCCCTTTCCCGAAAGCAACAGGTGGTAAATAAAAGCTGTCATCCTGCTGTCCCTCTCCCAACCATGACTATTCGGCGGGGACTCTTGTCCTCGCACCCTCGATAAGGCTGCCTCATAAACTCGACTGTCCTGGGCGTCTGTGAGCCGGAGAAGGGTCTCAGTTAGCTCGAAGAAGCCTTACCAGGTGCAGATCGTCTCTGTTTGGGAGATGGGCCTGGTCTCCCCGCCTCCGACTCCGTCTCCCCCAACCCCCAACAGTCCCACCTCCACACTGCGCCCCGCCCCCTGCCAACCACCCCCAACTCCCGGCAGCGGCCCTCTCCCAGGCCTTGCAGCCCTCCCCCACTCTCCCTCAGTCGAGGCTTCGCGGTGGGCGCCCGGGGATCCCCGTCCAGCACCCTAGCTCTTTGTTCCCCACTGTGGGCATTGTGCAGCTCCTCCGCCCGCCGGCCGGAGTCTTCCTGCCGCCCTCGCCCCGTCGTCCCCAGCTCGCTGCGCCTCTCCCTTCTCAGCTCAGTGCCCTGCGCTTTGTTCTCCACCCCCAAAACTCGCTTGCTCTTCTCCTGAGGATCCCGCTGAACTTTGGCTCTCCAGCCCTGGGGCTGCTCCCAGGCGTCACCTCTTCTTCTGCCACCTCCAGTTCCCTGCCGCTCCTCCCCTCTTTGGGCTGCGGTTTTCATTTTTCTTTTTCTTTTTTTAAACCTAAGGTTATTGCGTTGCTATCAGTAAAAACAAACAGGGACTTTTTTAAATGGGCGGGGATTTTCCATGCAAAACACCATGGTGAATTGAGTCACTGCGGGATAATTGCGGCCTTTCACTGGTTTGTCATTATTTCTTTTGCTCCTATTAAGTGCCAGGTGGTGGCAGACAAACAAGACCAAGGAGGAACCAGTGATCAGTTTCACCTGTCTGAACTCAACTGCTGCCTGCCACTCATTCATTACAGCATTTAATAAGTGCTTAACGCTGTGCTTGGTGGTGTGCAGGGCTCTCGGAATAAGAAAAAAAATTACAGAGGCCAGAGCTCCTCATTAATGCAGATAGGTAATGTAACTATCATGTATTGAAAACTAAGTAGTAAATACTCTTACCTGCATGAAATACTCTTACCTTATGTAATCCTCACCACTTTGCTACCAGGTAGATACTATGGTTGACCCTCTCATTACAGTTAATGAATGGAAGAGCCAGCGTTTAAACCCAGGCACTCTGAACCGCTGCACTAACCAGGACGAGTAAAGTGATGCAGTGTACCAAGTGCCCATGATGATGTGTCAGGCAGTGTTCTAAACAGTTTATGTGCATTAATTTGCCTGACCTTCCCAACCACCAGTGAAGTGTAAGGACTATTGTTATTATTTGTATTGTTATTATTATTGTTATTTTTATTTTTTAAAAGCGAAGCAAGCAAGCTTTATTAAGGACAGTATACTGCACAGAATATGGGAGCGGGCTGATCTGTGAATGGAGAAAGGCCCCCTGTTGCCTGAGGGGTTATAATTTTATAAGGCTTTTTACTTCCCTATTCTTTTTTATTTTTCAGTTCTCTCAAATATTTATTTAGATTTCCTTGGCACCATGTACCAAGAAAAAATTCATTAGATTCTTATGTCAAAAGATATTTATTGCATAAGCAGGTATACTTTATACAGTAAGCAATTGTTAAGACTAAAGATCTTGCTGCAATGAAATATAAATTATACTGACACAGAG
>VMDR010005504.1:0-51278 GCA_007922815.1 Macrotus californicus
CCCAATTTGGTACTGCACATTATTATTACAACATCATTGACTATTTTCCCTATGCTGTGCTTTATATCCCTGTGACTATTTTGTGACTACCAGAAATACAATTTTTTTTTGTTTATTGACTTAGTATCTTGCAACTTTGCTGAACTCATTTGTTATTTCTAGGAGCTTTTAAATAGATTCTTTGGTATTTTGCATGTCTGTAAGTAGAGAAAGGTTTATTTCTGTTTTCCAATCTGCATAAGTTTTATTTTTTCTTGCCTTATTGCACAAGCTAGGACTTCTAGTATGACACTGAGCAGAAGTGTTGAGAGAAGGCTTTTTTGTCTCTTGAGAAATCTCCTGTTGAAAACAACTAGCCTTTCACCATTCTGAGATTCCAATTACACACATATTTGGCTACTTGCTACTGTCCCACAGCTCTTTGTATATTCTAATTTTTAAATGTTAACATTTTTTTCTGTGTTTCAGTTGGATAACTTCTACTGATCTAGGTCACTGATTCTTTCTTTGGTTATGTCTTGTCTCTCTGAAGACTCTGTTGAAGACATTTTTTCATCCCTATTAGTGGATTTTTATTAATAGTATTTCCGTTTGGTTCTTTTAAAATTCTTTTCATAGTTTCCTTATGTATTGAAATTATACATCTGAGTTTTCATATTGCTCACCTTTTTCAATTAGAGACTTTAATATAGTAATTATTATTATTTAGAATTCTCCAAGTGGCTCCATACTCTCTTGGCAGCCTACACACGTTCTCCACAAATGGCTTAACAACTCGAGCTGATTCTCCTTGCCTGTGTCTGCCCAGGGCAAGCAGGTGCTCACATTCTACCACTCCCTCCAGCTACCTGTCTCTCTTTAGGTTTCAGACTTGTTAGTTCTGTGACTACAACTCTCTGATGGCATCAAGAACTTGCTGTTTCTCTGGCTTTCTTGCGGTTTTTGCAATGGAAAGAGTGATACTTTTTTCAGGTCTCTACATTCTCAAGCAGTGGTTTATATATTTTTAAGGGTTAATATAATTAACATGGCTCAAAAATAGGTAATACTATAATCAGGTTTAAAAAGTCAAAGACTATTTAAATGAGAATCTCACTTTGACTCCTTCTTCACCTGTCTCATTCCCGTTCTTTCCTTCTGACTTTATGTTCTTTATTTAAATCCAAAATCTAGCCGATACATGTGGATATATTAATTCTCTCTCCCCTTCTTTCACAAAAAATTTTGCTCCTTGCTTTCCCCCCTGAAGATCTTTCCGAAAGGGCATATAGAGAACTTCTTTATTATTTTCACAGCTGCATGATATTCTTTGTTAGAATACTATGCTTTATTAGAGTTGCCTATTATTGCTGAACATTTAGGTTATTTCTAATCTTTTGCTATTATAAATAATATCACAGTGGACAATCTTGTAGATATGTCATTTTCTTATGTGTGCAGATTTATCTGTAATCCATATCCCCAGAAATGAGATTGCTAGAACAATGCATCCATAATTGTACATGCTATTATCTGATTCTCCACACTTTCTTTTCAATAATATCTTTTCCATTGTTATAGCGGAATTTCAAGTGAGAGTTAAATTAGACATGCATGCTTAGTTTACTACTTTTGCCCAGTTCTTCCCAATTATGCTTTAGCCAACTGTACTCTAGTTTCTCCCCCAACTACTTCATTGAAGCCGCTATTGTTAAGGTCAACAATTACTTCGATGTAGTTAAATCCGGTGGTAACGTTTTTAGAAATCATCTTGTTTGAACTTTCAGCAGCAACGGGCAGCTACATCTTTTTCGGATTTTATGACCCCATGTTATTTTATTTGATTTCCACTTATTTTTGTCTATATTTATTTGCCTTTGCCAGTTGTTCCTATGCATCCTAATCTTTCACCATTTAGAAGATTTATTTCTACTTACCCTCCTGCTACTGCCGAAGTGCATATGAATAGAAAGGAGATACATGAAGGAAATGCCATCTACTTTTGTAGGACTTAAGACTAAAGAAGAAACCACGTCACTTCCAAACTGGTAGCAAGTTCACAGAGGTCCTTATTTATATTCACATAACAGAGACACATACAAAGTTTCTGGTCAGATAGCCTAAAACAGCCTCCCAGAGTTCTCACGCATGCAGTTTTCTACAAGAAACAGCTAAAACAAAGAGCCACATGTGACTCACGCTCGGAGGAGGGGTGCAGAGGGAGCTGAAACAGACCAAAAAAGCCAACAGAAAACCACATTAATAACTGATTTGCCAAAGTGATATAGAGCATGATTTTTTTTAGCTAAAAAAGAATATGAAGATGAGAGAGGTTGTATTTTGACAAAGGCAAAGCCGTTGGTGTCAGATCTAGAAAGAGAACCTAGAAATCTTTTGTGTTATACAAGAAGTCACAAAGGTGGCAACTAAGAGGAAGGTGGGCATTGATGATCAGAGAGGCTGAGGTTGGAGAAAAAATGTACATATAAATAAATTGTACACAGGCATAATGTTTTTGGTTTGAAGGTCACAGTGAGTATTCCGGTACACTCTTGAGTTATGACTTACTGAGAAGTAGACTTAAAGAGCTGGATATGCAAATGGGATGACAATTATGAAAAACCTAATTGAAATTGCATAGAAATCCTATAAATTGTTATTGTTAGAACACTGAGTTACTTAAGTGGAAATGGTTATGAGGCTTCAGCCAATTGCATTCACAGTTAATTTAAGTAACGGTATTTATAATTATTATGAAAATTCTGTTTTTGTGCATCCAAGGCTAGATAAAAAAGTGTTTTCCCTACACCCAGAGCCTCTCTTTTTCCCTGCCTGGGGAGGGCATATTGTAGCTAGTGTTTGCAATAATATGCATTTAACATTCTTGGACTGGTTCGTTTTTCTGTATTGTTTTGTTTTTGTTCCTGTTTTATTTCTCTTATTTTAGTGTGGCTTATTGTATGGTATGTTGGAACTGTTTCTACAGAGGGAAAAGATAATAAAACTCTAGTTTATAAAGAGTTTGTAACAAAATATGTTTACAAATTGCTTACTTTGAGATGGACAGGTGAAAGGCACTATATAAGTGTCAAGTATTATTATCTATCTAAATCTAACGGAGTGAACAAATCTTTTTAATGCCCATTTTAATGACTCAGTTGTTCCATATGGTGGACCTCAGGTGCATAAAACAATCCAGAGTTAGTACATTCCCCGGAGAGAACCAGATTGTCCAGGTGTGCCATATTTTAAACTCAGGGTAGAATTGAGAGGCACAGCTTTGCAAAATTCAGGCTCAAACAGCAACTCAGATCAAATAATTTCTTTCTTATTGTTTCAGACAACAGAGGGTCCTTTCATTAATGAAACAAAACCATGCATTTTCTACTGAAAAACAGGTCCTAATTATGTTATGGTATTTGGGTCTCTTAAGACTTTTGGTAAGAAGAAGCCTCCTGCAGCTAAGCTCCTGAGATTATCTGTGCAAATTTGATTGAATTTGGTAAAGACTCAGTCTGGGCTTGTTTCTGGGCAAAGCTGATTCCATGAAGACAGTGTTCCCCAGAGAGGTCTCTGGTGGTATCTTGATGCATTTTGTTCATTATGGTTCAGAGTTCTCCATGGCCTTTAGCTTGACAGATGGGAAAACTAGGCAGAAGCAATGAGGTCTGCCAATCTTAGAAAACCATGATACAGTCATGAAATAGATGTGGTTTTAAGAATAAAAGTGATTTTTACTGAGCCAGGTTCTCTTTCTTCTTCTGCTTTTTATTGAGTACTGAAGTGGATCCCTCGTTTGTTTTTGTTTTTGACTGATATAACACTACCCTTGCAAAGTGAAGCAGGTGTTGGATATGGCATGTTGGGGAAGTTGGTTAGTCCGGTGACTAACCAACAATGAGGGACTGGAAGACAAAGGTCTGAGTGGGAGAGCAAAACCATGCTGGTGGAAGGGTCTGATTAGCTTGGTCGGTTTTATGTCCTGACTGCTTCAGTAGTTAAAGCAAAGTCATAATGAGGTCCAAGTGGACTATGCTGATGGCAGATCATGGGCACAGGCCATATTCTCCTCCCCAGTCAGCAAATGGGTGCTGTGAGGAGAGAGAAGACTGAAGAAGAAAAGTCAGGCCCTGAATATGGTTCAGTGGGTCTCATTTCTTGTGCTTATTCTGCAGCAAGAAAAATGGTTTTTGAGTTCCCTTATAATAACCATTTATTTGTGTATAGATGACAAAGGTTAAGATATCTTAAACACGATCTAATGCTTCAGCAACCATCCTATGTTGTAAGTTTTCCTAAGGAGATCTTAAATGGTATCTGAAACCAATTTCAGAGAACTACTAGGTATCAAAATCAAAGGATAACTCCCAGAATAATGATAATTATGATGATGGTGATGATGATGATGATTGCTAAAATTTATCGAGCACCTATGATGGGAAAGGCATTAGCTTAATTAACTTGCCCTTAACTTCCATGAACTCATTTGATTTGTACCACACTCCAGTAAAGCTTATACTGCGTTATCCCCATTTCACAGGGGGGTACCCTGAGCACAGAAAGTTTAAATCATACTGTCCAGCTAATATGTGTTGGGTTCAGAATTCAAATCAGGGAGTATGACTCTGAAATCCATTTCATGGGCCCCTATAATGAAGTTTCCAAAGAGAGGTAGATTCTTAGAAATGATGGGCTTATTGACAGAGGAGGTTTTTCTAATATAATTTCAAAATAAAATAGGGGTCATGGGAGAGGGAACATTGACAAAGGTGATGACACAAGTCCTATTAACTTGTTTGTTACAGAAGGGGAGGGGAGGAATCCTCGGTCCCAAGCACTCCACCTGAACAATGCTGCTTTCAGTCCAAATTATTGCTGAATGAAGGGGAGGGACAGAATGGCGAGGTGATCAAAGGCCTTTCAGAGGAGGATGTGAAATGGCAGCTACAGGCGCTTCCCTGTCTCCAGAAGTTCACTGCACCACATTTGATAATTGCTTCCCATTATTGCCTGACTGTCCTTTCCAAATAAATCCACCTGATTGGGATGGATTTGGTGTGGGAATATCTGTTCCAGCCTATTAGCCAGCACCTTCCTTGAGATTTCTCTGTCCACATTTATTAAAAAGATTGGGTGATAATTCAGGCTGGGTTCTGGTTCTCCTCCTGGGTTCAGAATTACAATAATGAGTGCTGATCTTAGGTCTGAAAGTCAGCGTTTTGTTTTCACATCATTCTTGTCCCTTTTTAGCAGCAGAGGCAGAAGCACCTTGCTTTGGGCTGTAAAATCCAATCATCAAACACCAGGGCTTTTGGTGCATTTCCCAGAGTGGGAGACTTTAGGGGCAGGTTTTCTTCTTTTTTTTTATGTTGCTCTCTAAAGTGACTGTATTTCTAGCTATGCTGGCAGCTTCTGTCATTCTCAAGCAGACACTTGAAAAATAAACCACTAGAACCTAAAGAGGAGGATGTTGTGACTTTTTTGGGGATATTATAGAAAAAAAGCTTTCTCTTCTTCCTGGGGAATTGAATCATCATAGTACCCCAAAAGTCTGTTGGTAGCAGAGAGGTTTATGGGTCTCCTCAAGTTCTGAACTCACCGCCAATGCATGACTCAGCTTCTAGAAGAGCAGTGATTTTATTCTAGGAATCACTATCCCTTTATTATTGATAGGATTAATATTAAACTCTTACTATGGGCCAGGCACTATTCAAAGTACGTTATCTGCAGTAATCAGCACTCACAACAACCTTATAAGCAGGTATTATTATTGACCATTCCTGTTTGGCAGGGATAGAAATCAAGAGTTAAAGAGACTATGTCCTTAGCCCGGCCGTATAGCAAGGAGGCTGGGACTCAACCACACACCCAATAGGCTCAGTGTTCGTGTTTGTGCCCTACTCACTCTCCTCTCTCACCTTTCAGTCCTGAATGATCACGAGACATCTTAGTTGTCAGTAAAATGTCACGAGCATAGAAATCACAGAAAGCAGGAAGGTAGAAATAGAGCAAAAAAGAGCAATAAGGTGAGTTCATGGCCAGGGCAGTCTGGGATGTAGAAAATAACTCAGCCACACCGGCCATGTGATTAGGCTTGAAGAGGAGAAATAATGAAACATCACATTTTCTGAGGCAGCAGCACAGGCACCAGCTCTTAGGGGGAGTAATGAAAGGCTAGGATTTGTCTACCCATCTTGCTTAATCTCCACAACCTCTCATACCCATTTTACTGATGGAGAAACTGGGCTGAAGCAGTTATTTGCCAACGGTTGCAAACCTGGGAAGGGTCAGGGCAGTTACATCAGCCCAGGTCAGGGTAGTTTCACATGAAGGAAGAAAGTGATGTTTGACCAGCACATACTTCCAGAAATCATGGCGGGGAATGTTTCTGTATAAATGGAGGCAATTCTGTGTTTCCATGTTTCTTTCTCTGTCTCTGCGTCTTTTGTCTCTGTCTCTCTTACACACACACACACACACACACACACACACACACACACACACACAGCCTAGTGCAGTTCAAAGGGAAAATTTAAACACAGGTTTTTTAAGGAGGAAAACAGTGCAATATAATTGCATTAATTTTTAACTTCTGTAATTCATGAGAGCATATCTAGAAAAGTGAGGGGGCATCAGTGAGAGAAGTTAGTAGGCTCTTTCTAGAAGGACTTTTGGTGATTTACATGTGACATTGATAGTGGAATTCTACTTTTGATTCCTTAAATATGTTAGAATTATCAGTAGTATGTACCTAATCCTACATAATGTGAAAGTCATATTTAATTAAATTAATGTAACTGAAATAGTTCAGTTGGCTTAACTTGTTCATTTTCTCTAACTAAATATCAACTTACACTAAAAATTTTATTAATCACAGTAATGAGAATTTTTATATTAAATATATATATTACATTTAGTTTAAACGTTAATGGTCTACATTATTTTAATAAATGGCGCTAAGGGAGTATATATGGAATAAGTCTCTCATGCAGATTTTATTGGTTGCTGCATAGTTAATAGACACTAATGTGATCAGAGCCAGGACGTGATCATAAGATCAGTAGTTAAAATGATTGAAATATAAATTAGGAGCTGGAATAATTGTTTGTTAGAAGCTCAGATAATAACTGTTTGGTAATATTAGGAGGGTCGAAGAAATAAAACGTTCAAATGTGCAGCAGTAGCAGGAGCAAGAAACACTTTGAGGCAGACAAAGGCTTTTCTACTAATTGCTCCTCTCCTTCTCCCTCCTCTCTCTCTGTCTCTCTCCCTCTCTCTCTCTGCCTCCCCACTCTCTGCTCTCCGTATCTTTCCCCTCTTGGTTCCTCGGTAGACCTTCTCAGCAACCAGAACTGCTGCTTCCCTTCTCTCCCCTTTGTTTCTCTGCTCACAGTCCGTAGTCATGATGATGATGACAAACCACCATCCTGCCCTTAACACGCTCGATTCTTCTAGAACTGGTGGGAAAGCCATCTTTGATTTCTGTGGGCTGGCATGCTCCTTCTGCTATGGCAGGGGCCAGCAGACTCTTTCTGTAAAGGGGTAGATGGCAAATATTTTAGGTTTTTTAGACCACAGAATGTCTATTGCAACTACCCAACTCTGCCCTTACAGACACAGAAAGCAGCTGTTAGATAAGCAAATGGGCATAACACTTCATAAAAACAAACGTCAAGCTGAATTTGGCCCCCTGGCCCAAATTTGCCACCTCCTGTTCTTTGCTGTCGAATGTTCTCCTGACCCAAAGATACATGTAGGTTTTTCTTCCAAAGGAGATTCTCAATGGAAATATCTTTCTCAACAACAGGGCTGTAAACATTTCTTATATCTGTTTGTGTGCTGTGCAACTCTGACAAGGTAAAATTGGAGATGGCTAACAAAATAGAAGCAATCTACACTCCATGACCCAGTTGGCCTGCAGGTTAATTAAAAAAGAGTGTGATCGTATTTAAGAGACTTAATCAACTTTTCTGTCTCATGTAGCTATGAGGACTTCCTCCAGACAGGGTTTGACAGTGAGCAGATCTAATCCTGCAGACAGATTTTTTGGGAAATTTGACAGTGAGTTTCCCTTTCTTAGGTGAACTTTTTTCCCTCTGAATTCTTGGAAGTGTTATTGGAAAACTATTTTCGTTTGTTTCAGGGCTTTTGCCTCCTTGCTATCCTCTTCACTCCAACTAATTCACCTGTCTCCTTCATCTTTTGGAATATTTTCCTTTAGTTATTTATCTCGATGGTTTGACTTGGAAAGTTCAGTCTTTTCCACGAGGGTTTTTGGTATTTTTGAACAATGTGCCCTCTCAATCTCTTTCATAAATTTTTTAAAGGAAGTTGGGGATTTCTGACAACGAATTTTAAATATAGGGCCTCAGATTTCCTTTTCTCCCACTCCTCCAGAAACTGTATAATTCTAACATTGTTTCCTCTTAATCTTTTCTACAGGTCAACTATTTCAACTTTTGACTTCAATTTTTCATTTTCAGAGCTGTGTGTTAAATTCATTAATTTCTATTAAATTCCCTTAATTTACTCACTAAGGGCAAAGCACTGTGAAAGACAATGTTGATGGAGACAAAGACATTTAAAATAGCCTTTGCCCTTGAGGCACTAATCATTAACCTAAAATATAAGGTTGCCTGTGACAAGCACTACATAAGTGGCACAAAGGAAGTTAGTAAATGTGCAAAGGACATAAAGGCCATTGTTCTCCGGGGCAAGAGGGCAATAGTGGACATTGGTTGATTTCACTGTGCAATATCCACAGTTAGCTTTTGAGTTACTGTGCGTCTTCCCTCTCAGACTCCGTGCCAGTTGTGGTACTGACTTTATTCCCAGCGGGATCACGTGTCCCAAGCCAGGTGATGAGTGGACTGCCTCATCTGGCTAGAGTCAGATTTATCAGCAAACATAAAATCCCAAACTGGACCCAAGATGTTGTTTTTGTGCCACCCCAGAAAGCAGATTCTCTCTTCTGTTGGACTGGATTGTTTGTGTTTGACAAAGAGAGCCTGAGGATGCTGTGGGCCACCATGCAGACCTCTACATGTAGCCAACAAAGAGAAGCCAACAGAAAGCTGGGTTCTGCTGCCATCATTCAAAGTTCTCATCTGTATGGAACGAATCTGAACTGGACTGCTCGGTTACCTGAACCATATAATGGTAAAGCTTCAGCCAGTCTAAGTTGGATTTCTGCTACTTGGAACAGAGAGATGGATAGAGGAGTAGAATTTGGACTTGAACAATGGTAGAATCTTCCCTGATAGGTAAGGATGAGATCACAGTTCCTAAACATTTTATTTACGTAAAAACTTCTACATTTGACAGTGTTGAAGGCAGATTTCCATGCCAGGTCACGTACGGATACGAAGGTTGTCGGCGCTGGAAATGCTCACTGCGTTTATTGTATTGTTTACAGATGCTTAAACTATTCGGGAACTGGAAAGAATCCAAACTGAAAAGGGCATTTCTGAGCACTTTAGCGCATTTTCTTATGTGACCCACTCACTTTCCCTGGTGACATCTCCCCTGGCCATCTGTGTTATACGTCAAGGTTGTTATACATGCCTTACTTTTTCACCTAGCATTTCTGGGCTTCCAATGCCATGAGATTTTTTTTTTAGCAGAAAATCACTATTTTAACCTGTCTGTGAATGCATGTATGGGAGGCGGGAAAAAATGGATACTTTTGGAAATCCAGCATGTATCATAATTTGTATTTTATTTTCTTTTTTGCTATGACTCCAAAAGGGAATTACTATTATTCTCTTTAAAAATGAGGAAAGGGAGGCTTGAAGGGTTTATTTAACTAATCAAAATCGTATACCTAGTCCATGGAAGCATCAGTATTTGAACCTACTTTCTTTGACTCCAAAGCCCCTGCTGATTCTCTACATCACACTCACTTATTATCATTTTCCTCATTATGTTAGGTGATAAACCAACCATACCCCATCTTCAACTTCTAACCACTGACCAAAGTAGAAGAGCTGGTGAGAACAAGGAAGAGCTTCTCTGGTTTGGCCTGTGATATTCCTCATGGATTTAAACGATGATAGTGGTCCAGTGTCCAGACTAGATTCAGCTCTCAGGGCCATCACTGTACCTTGAACAGAGCTTTTCTGTCCATTGTGATTGGTGAACAGAAAAATTGGTGGGGGTGGCTTAAGGCTCCTGAAAAGGCATTAAGGTGGGAATGTAGTGTTTGTGGCTTTTGGCTGCAGCAAATTTCTGTAGCTTCTGTTAGTGGCTGTAAGCTGTCGGGGAGGGCTAAGGGAGGACTCAGGAGCTTGTCACCTCTTCAAGCACTTCCGGGCTCCTCACAGCTGGACAGCCCAGATACTATCAACACTCTTTAGAATGCTGTTCACAGCTGGAACCCTGCTCAGCTCTGACACTGTACAGCTTTTTCAAATAACAGCACTTTCACAGAACATGTTAAAGTTAGAACCCCTACCCTTCCCTTTGACTCTAGCCTTATACTGCTGTACTGTCCTTTAGCTAGCAAACCTGGAGGGACCTGGTGCACCTGCTCAGCAGGGCCAAGTGGAGATATCTAGGGAAGCTGGTAAGTTTCCCTTACCTCTCCAAATTCATTGATCACACAGCCTGAACTCCAAGATTAGTTCTGAATGTTCAGCCATCTGCCAGGATAAACATATAAACTAAATTTTGGTGATTAACAAAATGGACTCGAAGGTGAAAGGATCTTGATTTTAATGCATGGTTTAGTACTGAATGAAGATATTATTACTAGAGGTATCTGAAGCATAATAGTGTCACAGACAAAAGAGGGATGGATCCTACTTCATAGAATAATTGTGAAGATTAAATGAAAAAAACATAAAGGAGCTTGGCACATAGTATATGCTTAGCACATCATAATTATTTTTACTAAATATCCTTGGTTCTACTATTTTCTTTCTGTCTTCAGTTGATATCTATTTCTTTGGTGAATGAAAATTCAAATTATCTTACAATGTCCTTGATCAATATTTATATTTTGCATCTCAACTTCCCAGATGTGGGGGAGAAGGATTTCTAATATTTTAGGATGTGTCCTGAAGATATTCCTGAATTTTATTATTGAGATCAAACACTTTGCCTCAAATGACAACCATCTGTTGTCACATTGCCACATGTTCTCAGAAGGAGTGGAGCTCATCACCTGGAAGAAAGGCTCCTGCAAAAATGGGTGAGTTTGGGGACCAATAATTAAAGTTAATGGGCCCTCAAAGGAATATCAAGGCCTTTAATCCAAGTCCCATTCACTCTACAGGCAGAGAGATGCTTTTAGGATGATACATTTTAAAAATTTCGGGTCCTGCAATCTTGAGGATTTTCTGCTGTGTATCAGGTGGCCAGGTCATCTATATTGCTGAGTAGAAGGAATCTTAAGTCACTCAGCTTTGACAGGAGTGAGACAGGCATGGCATAACTGGAAGAGATTCCCTGGTATCATTCTCTGTCTCTCTGGGGCTTGATTTTAAACTTACCTTGGATTGGTAATGGGACCATCACCTGGAGAGCTCTGTTAGAATCAAATTCCTCAATGGAAGGCAGGAGGTATCTCACTCACATTCTCCATCTCAGCACCATGTTATTCTTGGCAGGCTCAGCAGGGTGGTGTAGTACTGAGAGCCTTCAGGGTGGTTTTCAGTCGAGTAAGAGCTGAACTGAGCTAGTCCTTTTAGGGCAGCATATTCAGGGCAGAGAAGGAGCACATTGATTGATCTTCTGCTGAAAATGTGATGAATACACGGAATGAAAGAGAAGATCACTTAATGGGTTCAACTCTGTTGTAGATACTATAAGGCTGGAAAGAAATATAAAGCTCAATTTCTGTCTTTAATGAACTTGTATTTGTGTTGGCAAGGCAAGAGTAAGGCACATGAAGCAACAGGCTGGATGAGGGAGTGTGTGATTAAGTGACAACTGAGTAGTACAGACAGAAAGTGCTCTGGAGGCCCAGCCTTGAGAGAGATGGTGGAGACGGCCAAGTGATGACAGGTTTTGCAGTGATCTGATGTTTTTGTGAGATGCTTGCCCAGGGTTAGAGACACAGTGGTGACTGTGAGCATGGCAATTCCAAAAATCGCATCTCAATGATCCTTTCATTTTCTCAAGTCCTAGATCCCCGCTGATTGAAGGAATCACATTGGGAACTTTTCAGGGTCACAGGGTGGTATTTTGCACTTTCTAAAAAGCCATTTAGCCAGACGTTTCAACAGTTCTCAAACTCTGGTCGACTTGTAAATACCTAAAAGCATGAGATCAGGGTTGCCTGACTGCTGCTCACTGACCGCATGACTCTGAGTTTGTAACCCTGCTGAGCTTCACTTTCTCTGCTGAATGAGAATGATCATACTGTCCTCACAGAGTTGTTGTGAGGATCACAAGAAGATAACATATACAAAGAGTTTGGTACATAGAAGGGGCTTTAGTAGAAGGCAGATTTACCACAGTCCCTGTTGGGGCTGGGAAGAAACACTTTGAGATGAACAAAAATCAGAGAATGTAGGAGCTGCAAGGGATTAGAATGATCAGTTAGGTCAACTCCTCATTCTGTAGGTGAGGAATGGAGGCTAAGACAAACTAAATTATTTGCTCAGCAACACCTCTGCCCCCATCAGGAAACCTGAGCCAACTGCCATGTTTCCTAACTAGCATTTTATTGCATTTCTCTATCATATGGCCTCCCAGGCTGGCTTGGTACAAGTCACTGAATCCAGCATTCCCTCTTTCTATCTGCCTCTTTCTTTCATTCTCTGCCTCCAATGTTATCAATAGTTACTGGTGTTAGGGACTGTAGGGGATTTAAATGTGAACAAGATGCAGTTCTTGCTGTCAAGGAGTTGGCACCATGGATAACATAGCCACCGTTAAGGTTCTCAGATTCATTAGGGGGAAATGGGGAAATGGATTGATGTGAAGATGGAGAGTAGACAGGCACAGAGGGGGAGGCAAGCCAGAGGAGTGGCTCAAGTTGGAGTCTAGAAGCAGGCAGATCAGGTTCACACCCTTGCCTTAAACTTGAGCAAATTATGAAATACCCTATCTAAATATAAAATGGGGATGATAAGAATATCTACTTCCTGGGATTGTTGTACGGATAAATGAGAATGTAGTATGATGCTTGGCATATCACAAGCATTTAGTCACTGACAGCTGTATTTATACAGAAAAGGCACTGGTGGCATCATGTATCAGAGAGAACAAAATAGTAAGCATAGAAGCACAGAATCATAATAAAGGATCTATTGCAACCCTGGGAGTAAATCTTTGTGCACAGTGTCTTCTTTGCATTTGAGGAGTGGGTCCAAATGCATTTCACTTCTCAGGAGACTCAGAGTTACTACAGCTTTTTCCAAAGAATGAACTTGCCCTCCACCTCCATCACATTTAACAAATGTGACACCACTTGGATTTTCTTGGGAAGTCAAAAGTGGTGAATCTAAACTCTTCTTTTTTCATGATTAATTTTTGGCCAAACTTTGATTTCTCAAACTAGTTTCTCACTAGCAGCTTCATCTGGGCAAATGAGCTCCCCTTGTTCCTTACAGTTCTGCATCAGATTCGTGTTTCATCAGCTCTATTATTACACATTCTTTTCAGACTCGCTCTCAGTGTAATAATACCTACCATTTCCTTTACAGTGATTTATGACTTTATTAAAGCTCTTAGATTTCTGTTCGGATTTCTGATCTGGTGACTTGGGTCACTTTGTATAATTCAATTATCATCCGAGGTTTTGCTAAAGGTAGGGACACCTGAATTTAATTAAGATACTGTTTGCATATTTCACATCATAAATAATGATGCCCAATAAATTACATCTCAATACTAATACCATAGTGGCCCTCATAGTAACTCCCCGCATTTGGATCCTTGCCATGAATCAAACCCTTGCTGATGGCATTTGACATCTAAATTTTTCCCCGTGACCTTTCTGACCACTATGATGCTGCTTTTTTTTTTGACCCACTTATATACTAGTTATACCCAGAGCTTTTAGAAGTTGACCAGTAAAAATGAAGAATGGTTTTCTTCTCTGTGATTTTCTTTTCTGGGTATACAAATATTAAGAATCCAGGGGGTTAGAAGCCAGTTTATCTTTCTTAGTTTCTTAATTACAAATCCACACAAAGATTGCTTTCGGTTATGGTAGAGTTGATGGGCCACTGTCCAGAATACGGCTCCTTCAGACTGTACTAACCAAAGGCATGGCTTTAAGAAAGTATTTCCATTTTACTTTCATCAAAGAGTTAAAAAGCCAAAGCCTTTTAGCGTCTCGTTTCACTTACACACATAGCCCATTATAACCTGCATAAACAAGGATGACAAGTTGAGATTAATGAGAGTCCCCAAGTGACAGAACAATTTAATTGTCAGAAATCATAGGAGCTTTACCAGTGTGTTTATTTAAGACAGCCATAGTCTAAAAACTTCTCTAATTGATTATGACCAATAAGTAATAACTTGGAAAGCAGTTTTTGGGTATACAAATAACAAATGACTCATAATAGTTAATTGAGGTATTAAGATGCATAAGGGAAGAATATTAGATTGACTAGATAAATGATTCATAATGTAAGGCAAATAATTGGAGAGTTTATACTCCTAAGTAGGATACAGCTCATAAGCAATGCTGGAAGTACATCAAATAAAGGGAATTGTGTTTGCTAAATAAACTCCCAGCTAATTGGACATCATGACTTTGTTGCCCCAGGCTTCATTGGATCCTTGCTTTCAGGCAAAGCAGCCTTGTTAGGGTCCCTTATACACCATGATTCTTATCTTGGATCCTTCAGCCCTTGCACATAAGGGTTTGAGGTCAGAGGGTGGGGGTGGTAAGTGAAGCAGCCAGATACATGCAGATGTGCAGAGTATTATGGCTGAGCCCATAATATGGTGCCTGACCTTGCCTTTCAACCTCAGGCTCCAACTGGCCATGGGCCCAGCTTTTGAGATCCAGGGCAAGCTGCTTCTATGGTACAACTGTGGGGATCCTCTGCACCCAACTATCTCTGTACCTCAGTCTGTGCTAGACTGTTCTCCATTGCAAATCCCAGCAGCTTAAGTAATTTAATCAAACTCACAGCAAAAGTAAGTGGCTAAACCTAAGCTTTTCAACACAAGGTTATATTCTCTGTAGTCTCTGTCTGCTATAATTAGGAAGAGTACCTTGAAAATGTAACTGGAGAGCAGCAATGTTCTAGCCATGGTCTCCTTTGTCTTTATTTGCCATGTGTGGGTTTCAGTGAGTGATGCACAATATTTGCACACTAGAGGTGTGCTAGAATTTCTTGTTTGGAATCTCATCCAAAAACCTTTCACTTTCAGTGCACTCTGATTGACTTTATGTTCTGGCTGCACAAAGTTCCCATATTCTTCAAGTCCATTTTAATCTTCTCTCCGAATGTCTTTTTCAGTCCTGTTCTGCTGATGGCACACGGATGGGACTTAACCTCGCCATCAGCAGACTGGGTAGCCCCTCAGTCCATGGTATTTTGATTCTCAAATAACAACATCTTTTCTTGTTGATTTAGGTGAGAGAGAAGCAGCATTTATTAAGTGACTATGAGATGTGTGTCCAACACTGTTCTAGGTGTTTGATGAGCTACCTCATTTACTCCTCACTAAAACTTTGAGAAATAGAAGATATTCTCCTTCTGTCTTGCAAATGAAAAGTCAGAAATTCAGGGGTGTTAAGGGATAGAGGTATGTTTTATGCCTTTGTCTCTTTGGTATCTCTTCATTCCCAACTGTGCCCAGTACATTTTCTGGCACAGAAGTGGGCACTTAATACATGCCAGTAGATTTTCCATTTGGAAAATGCCTGAGTTAGACTTTAGGATTCATTGGTGAATAAGTTGATATGGAGCAAAATTGTTCTCTTCTTCCAATTGGAAAACTCACTTGATGCTGGATGGTGGTTTGGTAGCATTAATAAGAGTAGGAGACTGTGCTTAGATACATGCATATTTTAACTGCCCAAGGAAACCTTTATGGGTATTAATACAGCTTCTGAATTTAGAAACATAGCCAGGTCATGACTCTTCTCTGGGCAAATCCTTGCCATGTCTTCTCATGCTTCTTGGGCAATGAGTCACAGTCTTTACCATTCATTACCCTCTGTTCCTTGAACCCTAGGCCTGCTCTTCCCTACATACCTACATAACTCACTCTCTCATTTCCTAGAAATCCTTTGCTCATTGTCAGTTACCTTTTAAGGAGGCCTATGTTGACCACTTTATTTAAGAAGGCAACCTACATCAGCCCCCAACCCCAACGCCCAAACTCTCAATCTCTTACTGTTCAACTTTCTTTTTATTCTCTAGCACTTAACATGTTCTCACTTACAGGATAATTTTCTGATTTATTATGCTTATTGTTTCTTCTCCCATGAAAATGCAGTCTCCAGGAGGGAATGGATGTACCTCTCTTCTTCACTGATGTATGTCAAATGCCCAGAGGAATGTCTGTTCAATAAAGGCTCAGTGAGTACATACAAGTACTTGTTGAATGAATAGAGAGTACCCTCAGATGATTCAATATTTATAATGAAGTTTACGAAACACTTTTGACTAAATTATTCTCATTGTCTTAGAGTTAGTAATGATCAGCCCTGGATCTGAATAGATATGCAAATTTCTATTAGGTCCCTTGCCTTTCAAATTTTACCTAAAGTTATAAAGCTATGTATACTATTTGTTTACTTTTTGAGTATAGTGAAACAAGTATTAAAAGCCTGACTCCTAATTTTTAGTAGCTTTCAGATTCCCCCTCCCCCCCCAAAAAGTGTCTATTTACCTTGTTTCACAGATGAGGCAAACAAAGCACTGGGGCAGTTAAGTGGTGCCCTCAGGCTTGCTTTGCTGGTGAGTGGTTGAAATTTGGAGGAGACACTGTAATGCTGATGGTGGGCCTTCCGCATCTTCTTGTTGGACTCTATCATGTTGCCCTACAAGCTGACTTATGTGCGATGCATGCCATTCCCCTAGCAACCACAGGCAAGTTGAGTCTTACAGCCGTCTTTCCTCCCTCTTCTCTGCTTACGTCATCCCCAAGACAAATGCTACAGTTCAAGTGAACCACACAGTGGTGTAAGTGGCTCCTGTTGTGGTCTTCAAGCTCAAGACTGTCCCTTTTGCTTGAGAAGCCCAGAGAAGTTCTTCTTGCCTGCTTCTTCTAGGCATGCTTGAGAAATAACCCAGCTCGCATTCCCCTAGCCTCCATCTGTGATTTCATTGGGAAACTATGCATTAGATACTTTGGAAATAAATATACACAAGAAATTACAACTCTGTTTGAATGACCCTCTACCTTGGAATGTCTAGAACTGTGAGAATTATAAGGCCAAGAAATATGTCCAGGCCTGCTGGCTTGAAAAGTTACCATTCCTTATATGGAATCTGTATAGCCGGGAAGCTCAAGTTGTATATACTAAATGGAGATTTTTTTTTTCCCAGCCACTTTTGTGTCTCATCCTTGACCCATTTAATTTATAGGTTCCCTTAAGATACTATGCCATGAAAGTTCATTGCCTTCTTGATGGTCTTCCAAAAGTGATTTTCAGAACAAGTGCTTCACATGAACTTTGATGGTGTCAGGAAAATCTCAAGGATGGACGAATCCAGAAAGGGTCAGGCCATGAGTGCAATCATGAAATTATATGAGTAGAATGTAATGGCTGCTAACATTGTGGGGATCTGGTTAGAATACCCCAGGTAGTGTTTATTCATTACTGTTGAAAATTTAAAAATGTAGACATGCACAAATGTTTAGTCTGGTTTTCAGTGAGAGAGAAGGGCAAGTGGATTCAGACATGGACCCACAGCCCAATAAATGTTTCTTTTACCCTATTTCCTTGATAATGGAGAACATGGAGCAATAAGCTATGAACCTAAAGCTAAAAATAGAAAATCTATTTTTAAGAGGGGGAATTATTTTCTCACACAATGTAGAATGGGGACATTTTGCAATTTTGGTTTGCATAGAATATTTTAATGTAAGTAATTCAGAACACTGACAGCAGTTTTGAAGTCTGCCTAGGTTCAAATCCCAACTATACTATTAACCAGGATAAGTTTCTCATCCTCTCTAAGCTTCAGTTTTATCACCTAAAAAATAAGGATTAAAGATAGTACCTAACTTATAGGAGCTTAATAAATTAATGCAAGAGTTTAATAAATTAAAGGAACATAAATACAAATTTAATAAGTAGATAATGTTTGGTAATAAATGCAATTATTACTCTTACAAGCCATATGTATTGATTGCCATCCATGACAATGTTGGAGTTTTTAAAAAGTAGAAGGTAGATATACAAAAGTTCCATGCATTTTGAAAAACAACTTTTTGAAGATTTTATTTTTAGAGAGAGGGGAGGGAGGGAGAAAGAGAAGGAGAGAAACATCAATGTGTAAGAGACACATCAACCAGTTGCCTCTTGCACACCCCCAACCAGGTACCTGGTCTACAACCCAGGCATGTGTCCTGACTGGGAATTGAACCAGCAACATTTTGGTTCACAGGCTGACGCTCAATCCACTGAGCCACACCGGCCAGGGCTCCAAGCATTTTTAACATGGCCAGCCCCCTTAATGTGACCCTTTTTCCAGACCTGGATCTAGATTTTTCAAAACAAGTTGAAAAAAGTGACGATTACCCAAATAATCCAAAGGAAGAACTGATTTTTTACCTTTGTTATTGGAATTTTTTTCAGATGACAGCTTGCCTCTCTGTGACGCATGGAGTATGATCTTACACGTGTGCTTCACTTAGTGGCATGGACATGTAGAGACTGATCTGCAGATTGACCAAGAAATTTTAAAAAAATGCTGTAACAAATGAAATACTTATTTTCCCTACAGCCCAGGTGTCCGTATTTGCTCACATCACACTGCTCTCACTCCAGGTGATTTCTCTCCCCGTGCTGGATGACCCAACAGCCGACTTCACTAAGGATGCCCTGGGAGCAGGTAGAGGCTTCCCCACTCCTGTAGACCTCTGAAATGAGTAAACCTAAAAAGCAGGTATTTTGGTTCTAACATACACATCTGGTCTGTGCTGTAAGCTTAGCGTTTTTATGTGAAGTCACGGTGGGAGGTGGAAGTGACACCATCAGCTTTCCCTCTTGAGTGCCTCTGCAGGTCGGAATCTAGCCCTGATCTTGGAGATGACCAGAATCCTTTTGTAGCTGTGTAGGTGTTGTGTTACCAAAAGAAATACACACTTTACATTTAGGGAAGGCTAAAGGAAAGAATCTCAAATTGGTTTATAAGCTCAGTGATGGAAATAGAATGAGTACTGAATATTTCTGTTTCATTTGAAAACACCGCTTGTTGTTAGAGGCTTTGATATAATTCAGTCTCTGGGTAACTTTGATTTTGGTGAACCTGATTTTCTAGTTTTAAATCTTCAATCACTAAGCATCTGGTTTTTGCTCTTTAAAGAAGCTAATACGCCGATAATACTTGAAATTTTCCGTTTTCAGCAAAGCCAGCTTTAAATATTTCCTAGTGCTAATGCATGATTTGTCTAAGCGTTTTAGCTAAATCTAATCTTTCATTACTGTTGATGCTCATCTCTATTTTCAGATGGTTAATTTGCTGACTTTCTGCAAAGTTCAGTTTTTGTTACATGCCTGATCAAGCTTAACAATAATTTCCTATATTATATTAGCCGAAGTAATGTTTGTTTATGAGCTTAGAGTCATATTTATTAACATCCATGATTAACTGAAAATTGCCCCATGTGGTATTTCAATCCACAAATGTGTTTTGATTAGAGAAGGGACAATTATTCCATTTGCATTTGATTCTGACACAAATGGTATAATTTTCAGCTCTCATAGTCAGATAGTAGTGGAGAAAAGAAAAGTAAGGTCTGGGAAAGGCTGTCCATGTGGCTGCCGCTTTGTGAGCATTTAGACTTTAATGTAATTTTTTTTCTTTGTAGCACATTTCTATAAAACAGTTTTTGGTATGGATAATTACCTTAATTGTTCATACACTCTCTAAAGTATCACTGGGGCATTATCTACTATGCTGCTTCAAATTGATCATTGTGTACTTTCTAACATATTTCATCCTCTTTAGGATTAGATGTCTGACTATTTAGATTTAATACTTGACAAATATTATGTGTGTAGAAATCTGGTAAATAAGAAAAATATATTTTGAAAAGATGATTTATGTTCTCTTTAATTCTGACTGCTTTCTCTGAAGCTTTTGTGATCTGATATAAATCTCCAAGTCTGCTTTTTTATCCGGTAGAATAGGATTTAGCTTCTCACAGATTCCTTGGGCACATGGCAAGTGGGTCTGTTTGAGTGTCTGAGTCCCCTGGACTCTGGAGCCAGACTCTCTGAGTGATTGGGGCTCACATGTGGTCTTGGCGAGACCTGCAGTTCCAGCGCAGGGCACAAGGGACGCAAAAGACAGGACTGCGGGGTCGGCCTCCCCAGACCCGCTGGCCAGGGAGTTAGTTACCTTGTAGGGACTCCTAACAGACTCCGACACTTGCGCTGGAGATAAGAGCAACCTTTTGGGGACAAAAACCCCACTCCTTCCTGTCAGACAGGGGGCCACTCTTTTATTTGTAATCCAGAATAACTTGCATAAGATGACCTGACTTTCGCTGTCTTCCTTGGGCTGAGAGCTAAGTAGATACTTATGTTTTGGCCCTATAGTTTTTAAAGCTGGACTGAACAGAATGACAGAGAGGCACCAGCACCTGGCACCATGGCCAACACTCTCCAAAATGTTGTTTGAATGAGTGAATGAATTAATGAATAGACCATTCAGAACATTTCATGCGACCATAGGCCGGGGGCTCCCGTTTCAGACCTCTATGCTTCAGATGGTTTCTTTACCCTGCTTGCTTAATTAGCTGTATCCAAAAGTTTTGCTCTAATTCCTAAAAAAACTTCATATGAATTCGGAACACCTCTTAAATTTTTTTGATTAGCTTTAATCTGCATAGAACCCCCTTTTCATGCCAGAATGCCAGCTTTAATAAATCAGCCAGCTCAAATTGAATAAATCTATTTAAATACTTATAAAATATTAAGGATGCATTTGGGAAAAGCCTCTAAGGTTATTGTGGCACCCATGTACCTCACAGTAACTAATTTATTAAGCAGTTTGCAAACCTGGGAAGAAAGGAAAAAGAAAAATGGTTTCATAAACCAAGAGCAGAAGCCAATTTTTCAGCTCAGATGATGAAAGGAAGCGTGCATTTCTAATCAAAAAGACAGATAAGCCTTCTCTCTCCCACCGTTCCCTCACCGGCAAAGTGCCTTCTCATCATCAACAACACTCCATTCCTAATGGCTGCCTGGGCCTTTCTACACCTCCTCCATGCACTGGTAATGTACACACAGCATCCCTTTGAAACAAGAGCCCATTAGCTGTGGCAGACTACCTTTTCACATGACGTTCTTCTGTTGCAAGTCATCAGTATAGTGTTAAATCATTTCTACTGGGCATGCTCAGAACCCTGTCAGAGGGATAAACTGATATTTAGAGCCATAGCATAAAATTGCTTTTCAGCCCCCTTGAAGGGCAGTTAAAAAAAAAAAAAGAAAGAAAAGGGAAAAGGTCATAAATTAGGCAGGTAACACCAAACTCATTCTTTTACCCTGGAGCTTTGCTTCTTTGGATTTTGGTAGGTGATCATTCTGACCCTCAGCCTGACACAGGTTGTGCCTGTCCTCTGTGCACAGAGTAGGGCCAGGGTGCACATGTGGCCATCGTTCAGTGTTCCAGGTCTTCCTTTCCCTCCAGCACTCAATATTACTGCCCCCATAACACTGCAATAAATGTTTGTATTAATGACAGCTGTCACTGCAAACGAGCTTGGCCTGCCTTGTAAGGTTCAGAAATATTACCTTGCCATTGTTCTCCATGCTGTCTTGCACAGGTGTTGCTGATTGTAGCAGTCCTGGATCCTACAGAGAATCCCACACATAGATCCTTAGTGTTAGTGCCTTAATTGTCCCATCATTTCTTACAGGCCACCCTGAAAGAGTACTGCTCACTTATTACCTCTGCCTCTGTCCACATGGGTTTATTGGACATGTATTGATGCTTCATAGTTGTATTATGTTTAATAAAATATAAGGAAATGGTTGGGGACAGGAAATATAGAGTTTGTAGGAGTCACTCTACTATTTATTTTTAAGGGTCAGTGTCAAACGTACAATGTGCTAAGTCTAGCTATGGCTCATCTTAGCATCATCTGCCGAGTTTGTGCAGAAAATAATAAACATGGTGCTCAGTGAGGCCTCCAAGTTCAGTGGTGGTTTTCACAGACCCACCAACTGGGCAAAGAAAAGGTTTCTTAAGGTAGCCTATATCTCCTTTCACCCAGGGTAAAGGGAGAGGGACAACTTGATTTCTCACAAGCCGCACATATATTTAGAGTCAAATCATTTGTTATTTTAGGCCTGGATTCCTAAGCACATTTTTTCAAGGTGCTTAGATGCAGCATGTTGCCATGTTTTTTTTTTGGGGGGGGGGGTTGGCTCTAGGAAGGTGGTGGTGGGGACAAGCTCAAAACCAGGGATTTCTTGAATGATTTTCCTGCCAGGGAATGTGGTAGAGGGAACAAGAGAGTCATCTTTACCAGCAGGTAGGGTGACAATTCCCAACAGCTCAGAATAATGCAGGGCAAATTAAGGCCAGATTGAGGATAGGCATATCTGAGCACAGTCTAGTTCCTTTCCACCATCAATACCTTCTGACACTTCTCACCACATCCTGGCCTCCTTCGGCACCCAGGTGTCCTGGCTGCAGTTGCTCTGATCTGGTTCAGTTCAGTTACCATGAGACATCAGCATGTGTGTGGGTCCGGGGCCCTGTGATTTTGCCTTTGATGGGTTTTGTCCATTTAATGGGTCACCACTTAAATTAGAGTTTAGTGAAAGCATTCAGCCAAGTAAGGGGAAGAGCTTGAAGACCAAGGGCTAGAACTGACTTTCTCCACCCCAAGCAGCAACTCCATGCAAGGGAAGTGGCACAAGAAAGTTCCACGGTTTTCCTGGACTTTCCCCATGATAAGATTCAGTTAATCTCCTTTGAGGCTTGAGGACATGTTTCTAATAGGAGACCCAAGTGATTTTCCTCAACAGGAAAGATTCTTTTCAAGGGTTTTGGGGAAAGTTCTTATTGCTCTATAGATGCCAACCGTTCTCACCTGGACAGCAAGGCAGTGAGAATTTTGGTGCATTGAATGAATAAGTAGTTTCATTCTGAGTCCAGTGACACAATCTCCTGAATAAAATGACCCCAAAGAACAAGTTTGCGTATGAGGGCGGGGAGGAGGGGCCGACTACATTTTAAAAGCTCTGAAAACTCCAGAAAACTCAAGACAGTGGCAGAGGTTGGGCCAGGAATGGGGGCGGGGAAGGACTCAAGGAGACTCAAGCCCCCCCAGACAGTAAACTGCCTTCTCAAAGCTGGTTTTAATCACTCTCTTGTACCTTTCTCTGGTGTCATTTGTCAAACCTTCGCATAAAAGTTGCAAAGTGAGGTTACCAGCGGGTACCATCATCCATCTCTGGTTATTGACCCGAGTGGGCTGTGGCTTACCATCCCTCAGTCTCCCGCCCGCCATCCGCCTTTGTTCTCTCCAGCAGCCGCTCGGCCCCACGCTGGAACAGAGCGCAGTCCCCGAGGCCTTTCAAACAAAGCCCTTTGCAGCCTGTTGCGTGTGCCTTCTGGGTGTGCTCCCCTGGCGTCCGCTTTAGAGACTTCCTCTTCTGGGGATTTACTGATTTGAAACAAATCCCTGGGCTTTGGCCCCGAATCCTATAATTTTAAAGTGTGCGGTGATCAGAGTTGTTCATCGAGCTCTAATAACAATGTAGTGGGAGCAGCTTTCCTCTGTTGCTGTTCTGTCCCTGGGGTGCTGGCGGCTCTGCCCTCACTCACGCTGCCTGCTCTCTGCCATCAAGCTGCAGTGTCACAGTGGAGCACCCCCCGTGTTAACAGGACCGGCACAGGTACATGGGCAGATGGCAACAGGCATATTGTCATGACGAGGGTCCCCCCCCACCCCCCAGCCTTTAATCTAAAGACAACTGCAAATGCCAGTGGAAGTTTATGAAGCACTTAGCGTCTGCCAGGCAGTATTCCAGGGGTTTATGTGGATTAATTTATTAGTCCTCACAACAACTCTATGAGGGTGGTACTTTTATCAAACCCTCTCCGCTGATCTGGTCTGTGATCACACAGAAACAGATTCAGGCCCCCTAGTCTATTAGCTTGCCTACGGAACATGTGGCCCAGCCTTGGAGGAGAAGGCGGGTTTTTGTTAGAGGAAGTTATCTACAGACAAGTCAAGGAGACTCAAGGCACCTTATGGGTTCAACAGGTACCAAGAAAGCCTCCAGGGACTCTTTATAGATGATGAGTCTGTGTAAGATTAAAAAAAAAAAAATCTAGGTGGACTCTTCAGAAAAGGCCAGTGACTGGAACTGTAAGATGCTGGAAATTACCCTTTGCCTTGAAGCAGCTGGAATGCACAGCGATACAGCATGGGTGCGAAGCGAGGCCAGTGGGATGATCAGGAGGAAAGACGTGAGTCTGGGTGTAGGCTGACACAGCAGCAGGTCCACCTGGGTCAGGGTCTGGAACCAAGGATTCAGCATTTGATGCTAATGAGGGCATAACTCTGCTGACACAGGTGTTTCAATATAAACATTTTGAAACTACTTTATTTTGCCTCTGATCCTTTATAGATAACTATTTCTGAAAAGATTTTTGTAGTTTCGCGCATGTTAACTTGGTTTGCTAACAAAAGGTGATGACGCTGGTTCCCTTGTTACCAGTGTTGTTCTCCTGGCTACAGCACATTGTTTTCCTTTCCAGCCTTTTAGAAAAGCGACGCAAGGGGAGCTAGTATTGTCTAGCACAGCGCTGCCCAACAGGAATTGAATGCAAGCCTCGTGCATATTGAAGTTTTCTAGTAGCCACATTAAAAAAATAAAAAGAAACAACAGATAAAACCTATTTTCATAAGATTTTATTCCATCCATCATATCCAAAATGTTATTTTAACAGATCTCCAAAACCTGGAGTGTACTTTGACTTCTAGCACACCTCTTTGGGGACTGTCACACTGCAGGGGTCAGTGGCTGCATGCGACTCAGGCTATGTTCTTGCACTCTTCTGTTCTAGCAGTTAAGAGTCAGCCGAATGGGTCGTGTTGCTTTTTAGCTGGTCATCTTTAGAAAAGTTAGTTACTACCTCTAAGCCTAATTTTCGTACTGGTAAGGTGGGGATAATAACAACGACCAAATGAGTTTAGACACAAAACCATGTGCCCCTAGACACTGCTGGGCTCCTGGAAGCGCTCAGTGAGTATTAATGGCACCAGAACCCTTGTTGTCCAGATTCACCTGCTTCCTTCCTTCCTTAAGTATGCAGACTGAAGTCATTGCCTGGATTTTAAGAACCCTAGACTCCCTATTTCTCTCTATAAATTTTGACTATCTACCTATCTTCATTTTAATCTGGCAATTCTCAGCCACAGGTATCTAGTGGGTAGAGCCCGTGGAGGATGTTCAACATCTTATAATGCAGGGATGTCAAACTCATTTTCACCGGGGGTCACGTCAGCCTCGTGGTTGCCTTCAAAGGGCCAAAATAATTTTAGGACTGTGTAAATGTAACTACTCCTTCACTGTTAAGGAGTTGAAATTACATTTGGCAACCGTGAGGCTGACGTCCGGTGAAAATGAGTTTGACACTCCTCTTATAATGCATAGAACAGATCCTTCCACCCCAAATTTTAATAGTACCATGATTGAGAAACCCTGTTCTACCAGACTAACCTGCATATGTGTGCATGCAGGACTTTATTATTCTTTTATCCCTTCTGAAACAATTTAGAATATAATTTATAAATATTAATAGAAGGCACCATCCTGGATCCTTGCACTAAAACCTCACTTATTTGTACAGAGGGACTCT
Organism: Macrotus californicus; assembly: GCA_007922815.1. Classification (NCBI taxonomy): domain Eukaryota; kingdom Metazoa; phylum Chordata; class Mammalia; order Chiroptera; family Phyllostomidae; genus Macrotus; species Macrotus californicus. The sequence continues at coordinate 25,959 of VMDR010005504.1, forward strand.
GCACAAGAAATTCCATGAATAGGCTTTCCCAGGCTTTCAGGAGGGGAGCAGTATGATTTGTATGATTTGTGCAGTCAGATGTGGGAGGCAGATGAGCTCCCACACTCCTGTGACCCTCGACCAGTCAGCAGAGGCTCTGCCATTGTGGGGCTGATGGGATCATGACAAGGGTTTGGCTTCCACTGGACTTGCTCCCTTGCCAGAGTTGAGTGCCATGTGAAAACTGACAGCTGCCTTCCTGTCCCCCAGGGTCTGCTGGGTCACAAGACTCAAGCAAAAGGAGCAGGAGCCCCCCAGTACCAGTTCTGGGGCAGGTGGTCCCACGATAAGGCCCCTTCCCACTCCCCTTCTAACCCTTTTCTTCCATTTATGTTATGACAAATGTACTCAATGGACTCTGAGCTCTTGGAAGGGACTTGAGAGAGATGTTTCCACAGCCCCACCTGGGACATAGAGTGCCGTGTTCATTCACAGGGATTCCTGGGGATTTGCAGGCTGTGTGCTACAAGAGAGCTGGCCTGGCTTGCTTTTGCTCCTCAGTGTTCTCTCCGTAAGTCCTTGTGGGGCATTCTTCTGGAATTAGTTTCAACACTTGTGTACTTTCCTTCTTATCGTTGTGCTATTTTCCCTTAGGTTTTCCAGTGAAAGGTTTTGGGTTTCTCAGGTTTACCTAGGAAACAGCGCCGTACCCCCTGTAGGCACTGGCGCTCATTGCACGGAAACCTGCAGTAGACAGGGTTTCGGTTCCCTTTGATCCTGATGTACTGAAACCACATTTGTGACTCTTCTTGCCAAAAAAAACCAACCCTGCTATGATGCTTCCTTGATTTCTGCATCCCAAGAAGCTATGGTTTTGTTTATTTGCTTTTGTTTGTGATTTCCTGGCTAGCCGCAGATGGTGTCGATCATTCCAGTGACCAGAAAGCATCCAGCGCACCGTCCTCTGCTCATGAAGGTGGACACAGCCCTGGTGAGAGACACAAAGCCATGCAGCTTTTCAGCCTCTCATACACACCTGGCAGCCTGGGCTGATGAAACAGAGATGCCCTGTCTGCCTACTCCAGCTAACTCCAGCTGCCAATAGTATGGTGACCCAGTTAACTCCCCAGACCAAAAGACCACTCTCGACATGAGAGTGCAAACTCTCCATTCAAATTCAAAGTAAGTGAAACCCCGAGAGGAAATGTTCTGGCTTCAAGATCATGTCTGGTGAACAGACGGATGAAAGCCAAGGGGCTGGCTACACGCTCTTGCCAATGCTGGGGAGCCATCCCTCTCCTGCAGGGCTTCCTCTTTCACCAAATGATCGGGTTCCTTCTAGCCACCTGGAAAACGCAGAGTCAAACACCTGTTTAAGTAGGTATGCTGAGCTCTGGACCTGCCTCCACTGATCCATCTGTAGCGCACAACACAACAGTCACCAGCTGCTTTACTGAGCATCGGGCTTTGATGAAACATCGGCCGCGCACTTAAACCGCCACAGAGTCCACACTTTCCACATCGGTGGGGAGTGCAGGCTCGCGTGCTGGCACCTGCTAAGCCCAGGCTGGGGAAGGAAGAGGGGCTGCGAGAGCACAGTGCAAGTCCAAGTGAGCCCGATCCACTGCTGGCCCCCGGAGCGCGGGGCTGAAGCGATGCTTGTCCAGGAGCAGACAGTGGCTTGACTAAGCCAGCATTCTGAGTCTACAAAAATGAGAACATTCTGTTGAAAGCAGCCACAGAAACCATTTTACACAGAGCAGATCTCTCCTCTGTCTCGGTGGAGCTCAGCATGTGGAGAAAGCCCAGGAAAAGAGGAAAGATGGTTTTGCCTCTGCCGTGGGGGGTGTATGTGGCGTTGGCAATTTCCTTTTCCAGCTAGGTAATATTGAGTCTGTGCGCCTTTAATTTTATTGTCAACACTCTCATCCTAATAAAAGTGGTCATTAAATACAATTAATGATGCGGTGCAAGGCAAGCAGGGTACTCTATCCCAATACACAAGTGTCCTATACTCTCAGAGGGGGGATGCAGTTTGAGTCTCAGGTTATTTTGGGGGGTGGGGCCACACAAAATACCGAATGGACCCAAATATTCTATTGGGTGCAGAATGTGTGCCAGGCAGTGTTCTAAGCACTCTACTCCAATGAACTAACTTACACCCTCACAGCCCTGTTAAGGAGATATGACAGACTGATAGATGAAGGACCCGATGCACAGAGAGGTTAAGCCACTTGCCAACAACCACATTGCTACAAGTGCTGGAGGCAGGACAAACGCGCTGCACCCCAGCCTGCTGGGGCCCCACGGTTACAGAGGGCTTCCCAACAGTTACGAATTGTGTTCATTTACCTCCTACTGATTAGAAACTAATTCATTTTTAGACATTTTATGACAATGCTATTCTAAAATGCCTGTTTTCAACATTAAAAAACTCTTACTTTGGGTAACTTTTCCCCATGCAGCCTAAGTGCTTTTTCCCCTGGGTCTTACCCAGGCCTCGGAGAGATGGAGGCTTTAGGTTACCACTACCTGTAAACTGAGGCCTTGCAAACTTCAGTCGCTATTTCCAAACTTCTCGGGCAATTTCCAGTCCTATCCACTTCTAACTGTTCACCACTCTGTGATTTGTGATGTGAACAGAATGTGGGCATGGCAGAGTGCAGAAAAACAAGGAAATATTTATAGCTCCCAAAAGGGTTGTTTGGGTAGAGGCAAGGTGCCTCCCCTGTCTGTCTGTCTGTCTTCTCCTTTCCTCTAGTGACCTGCTTCCTCCTGAAGTCCGCTGCTCTCCTGATGTGTTCCAGTTACCCATTTGCTCTGTTGGCCTCAGGAAGCAATTGTCTTCAGCTTGTAAAGGGGGAGTGTCTGACACAGGACCCAAATCAAAGTCTTCAGTCACCTCACTTGACAAAGAGATTTATTACCAACGAAAAGACAAGTCAATCTACTGAACCTTCAATTTGTGTTTCTCTGGGAGTTGTACCAAGTCTTAGGAGGTCACTTGGTGGCATTAAATGACTCAGGTCTTCCAAGACCAGTGTTATCCATTATGACTTTCCCATAGTCAAGAAATATCTCTTATTGACTAATGTCATGGGTGGTAGAAGAATGAAGGCAACAGGGAAGCAATCTTGACAGTGAATTAATCTTTCACATGTGCTGACTGACTCTTAGACCTGTGGGCTGAAAGCCAGGATGGACAGAGCCTAGGTGTGCTGGAAAAAACTCTGAGTTTAACTAAGGTAGACGATTTACCACATTTAATTTAATTTAATTCCAGTGACAGGAAGGCAGAAAAAACAAATTCAGAAGACAGGGAATCTAACCTCAACTGTTCATTTATTAATTGTGTGACCTTGAAAAAGTCACCTGAAGGGGTTCGTGGCTCTGTTTCCTCGCTGGCTGCATGGGGGGCTGGGCCAGAGAATCTGTCATCTTTCCTTAGTTATGACATTGATAGTTACAATTTCAAAGTGTGTAGGTGGGGTTATGTTTCCATTTTACTTTGAGGTCCTAAAGAAAGTTAAAGAGTCTTCAAACTGTGAAAGATTTAAAAAGCGAGCATATTTACCATTTTCATTGCATGCTCTATGTCTATAGATATATAAATATAGTCAGCAGCTGGAACATAATGTAAAATTTTTTTTGAGTAATTTCAAAGCATATGCCATGTGCTGAATGGAGATTTCTAGGACTTCTACAATCGCTAACTTCAACACTCACCTCTAATATATTCCGACTTAAAGTGTGCAACCTTGTTTAAAATGCACTGCTAAAGCATATATTTTCATGTATTGCTATGTCTGAATGCATGATAACCAGGTTGAAAATCAAATTATCTGTGTTAGGGTGAATATTACAGTGTGAATACTGCCTACTGTGCTGTGAATGAATCTTGTAAACACAATCAAATGCATCTTTCCCTTTCTCACGCATTCAGCCCCCCACCCTGCTCCAAGAGGCAGTTCTTCACCTTCCCCTTCCCATTGTCACAGCAGTTCTTCTTTATCGTGGTGACATCTTTGGCTTCAGCGCAGCACAAGCTCTGCCATCTGGGGATGGAGCTTCCCTCTCTGAACACCAGCCTTGGAAGTCGCTTCATGAATAATGAGCTATAAATAAATAAATACCACCCTTCTTCCGGAGATATGTGAAATGCTTTGTTTAACTACAAGTGTCTGCTGAGAAATTTCAGGTCTCTCAAACTGTTTTATTGAGGGCAAAGTGTAGGCATGGAAAGGGAGCTGGTTTTGCTCCATTGCAACTTACCAAATTATCCAAACGGGAGGAGAGGGCTGTAATGTGTGATGTTCAGAGAGGACCAGGAACTTCAGGAAGTGTGGATGAAGCCAGCAGAAAGCCAAGAGCTTCCAGGGAAGACAGTGAGTGGGTCCTGTGCTCTCACAAGCTTCGAGTCACTTCTCCACACTGTAGGACACTTTGTGGAGAAGCCATGACCGTCATTTGTGGAGGGCAGGGCTTTAGATCCTGGAGGGGGTGTGAGGAGGACTTTGCCCCAAGAAGGGAGCCCCACTGTTCCAACGCCATACAAGGCAAGGTCGCAGGAAGATCTGAGCACGTGATGGCCCATGGAGGGTTTTGCTAGATCTTTCCTCCTGCTGGCAGCATCCTTCCCCTGATGTTGCCAAATCTGAAAAGTTCTCAACTGCAACTTTCAGAGGGGGAAAATAAACTCCATGAATTATGGACTTACCCTGACCACTTCTTTATGTAACAAGCAAAACAGTGAAGTTGATGGCATTAAATATGCATTGCTCTCTCTTTCCAGGACCCTTTCTTTCTTCTTTTTCTATCTCTCCTTATCTGACTCCCAGCATCCGTGGCCTCACAAAAGCCCTATAGCTCTCACACAGGCCTCCTTGACCCCTACCCACTACAGAGCACCCACCTTGGGCAGCCCTCCTTTGCTTCTCTGGGCCCCCCTACAACTTCTCTCCTCACAGCCATGTCTCCCTGTCTGTGGGCCTCTGAGGTGTGGGCACCCGATGGGGTTTCATAGTTCAGTCCCCAGGTAGAGCTCCCATCGTATCTTCCATGCCATGATCCAAAGGAAAAGGCAGTGGTGACAGATTAGACCCTGGGGCAGGCCAGTGACTTGAGCGACCTACGATCCTTTTAGTTCTGGAAACATTGCTTACTGGCAGCCACCTAGCCACAGAGTCAGCCTGGTTGTTCCTGGCTGTCTCTTTGCTGATTTGTTGTAGATTTTGAGGGTTGGATACTTGCAAGCCCTCCTGAGACTAACAAGGGTCCAGAGTCTTCTTCAGAGAGGTGTGCCCCCCTCTATCCCCTGATTCTTTTCATGCAGAGAAAAAATAGGTTAAAATGAACTTCAAATTGATTCTTAAAGAGGAGTGAAACATCACAGAAGAAGATTCTGCCAGAGGTGGAAGAGAGAAGGGGTCCTCATGGTCGATGCTGCTGCTGTGTTATCAGCAGTGACAGAGCAGAGCAAGGCCCTTTGCTGTCATGACTAGCTGCCAGAACTCCTCCCACTTCCCCTACAGGTTTCTCTTCTAGGCATTGACTGATCTTAGTACAAAGCAGCCCAGGAAAATCCTGGGGAAATGCAGGGGCTGGTCAGCTTTGAACATGGAACCTTGGAGATGCTAACACTTCACCATTTTCACCATGTACCCTCCCCTTGATCACCTCCCCCAACATTGACATGTGCCAGCTGTTTCTCTCCCTATCTCATTTCTCCCTTAAAGTGAACCTATTTTCTGAGGCAGAATAGATGAAGACTACTCATCTTTGAAATAATCCAAAAAAACTCAAGGTCCTGAGACTTCTTCTGAATATTCTGTCTGAAGGATTTCAAGATGGCCAGGAGTTCCGAAGTCCCAGAGTAGCAGGAAAACAGGAAACGGGATCCTCTATGGCCTCTCAGCTGTTGCTTCATATACGTTGCCCAGAACTCCACAAAGAATTGTGCCTTGGGAGGGAAGCAGGTCTCCTGTGCTCTAACAATAAAAGCAATAATAGCTAGCATTTATTTACTATTCACTGAGTGCTCGATACTGTGCTATGCACTTTACACACATCATTTCACTTAATCTTCAAACGCTTCCGTTATTTTTTAAAAGATTTTATTTATTTATTTTTAGAGAATGGGAAAGGGAGGGAAAGAGGAAGAGAAACATCAATGTGAGAAACATCCATCTGTTGCCTCTTGTACAAGCCCTGACTGGGGACCAAACCAGCAGCCCAGGCATGTGCCCTGGACTGGAATAGAACCGGCAACCCTTCGATTTGTGGGATGACGTCCAACCAACCGAGCCACCCCAGTTGGGGTAAACATTTCCTTTATTATTCCCATTACACAGATAAGTTAATAGAGGCCTAAAGAAATTAAATAACTTGCTTAAAGTTATGCAATTAATAAGTTGCAGAGCAGGGAGTCAAACTGAGGCTGATTGACTCCGGAGACTACAGAAATGTGTGTGTGTGTGTGTGTGTGTGTGTGTGTGTGTGTGTGTACAAAACCAAAAAGAAATTTCTAAAGGACAGGAACATTGTTTGTTTTCTTCTACAAACCACAACCTAAAAAGAATTCTTGGCATAGCGTAGGTGCTCTATAATTACTGGTTGAATGCATGATGAGAAATTCAATTTAAGCGAAAGCCTAAACTAAATCAATGATTTAAAAAATAAGATTAAAAACTAATATTTGTCCATTTTTTAGCATTTCATAAATTTTCTCTCATCTCATTTTGTTCTCAAAAAATTCTCTGTAGTTGAGGGGGCGTATATCAAATAAAGCAACTGAAGCTCAGAGTTAAAGAGACTTAGACATTTCTCATGGCTAGTAATCGATGGCCATAAAAATGGCTAACATTGCATTATCACTATGTATCAGGAACCATATTATTACTTTATAGTTAGCAAATTATTTAATCCTGGTAACCCCAAGATGTAGTTTGTCTTATTATATCCTTTTTATTGAGGAGGAAACTGAGACACAGACAGGATACAGCTGAGAGCTAGCTGGCATTTACATGTTTACCTATGGTATATGCGAGTATTAAATCTGTTTGGAGCTAGGACTAACTCCTTTATCTTGGTTCTTATTCTCGTATTTTGATTCACACAACATTTTATCTATAAGAGGTACCTAGGAGAGTGTTTAATCCATTTCCCTCTGGTAGATGGAATTTGAGGCTCAGAGTAGGTAATACACTTCTCTGGAGTCACACAGCTCACTAATCAATGGAGTAGCCACTAGCCACAAGTAGCTATTTAAACATAAATTAATTAAAAATAAATAAAATAAAAAATTCTCTTCCTTAAGCTTTACTAGCTGCATTCCATGTGTTCATTTATCGCATGTATTTAACGGCAGCCATGCCGGACACCCAGGTTACAGATTTCACGGCTGTCTTTTATACTGATGCTTGTTGGTAGCCCTACACACAGTGTTTCTCCATAGACATGACCATGTGCTGTGGAACCAAGGCTCTGCACATCTCCATTCATCCTTGTCCTCCCTGTCACCCTAGGCAATATGGAGCCTGTCTTTGAAGAGCTTTGTGCTTTACTTGAAGAGTAAAAGCTCCCATTTCTAAAACAACCAAAGAACAGTTCAGAGCCATTTTAGAAGTTAATGTAATAGTTTCTTACATTTATGTTGTTAATACAGGTTAAAAAGGGGCTTTCTTATGTCATTCTCTTATTGAAGCTTCAAAATAACCCCTAAATATGAGAGCAGATATAATTATACCCATTTTACAGACGAGAGAGCTGAAGGTCTAAATGTATTGTATAAGTAACCAACTTGAATTGACATGTCAAAGCCTAGATTAGACAACTCCCATATGCAGGGACATATTGGAGGAATTCAAAGAAAGGAAGAAAATTTTCTGATTTTTATTGTCTTTCTAGTCCATGCCAGATCTAGGAAAAGCAGAAATAAACAAGGAATGAATACAACATGGTCTCCGCCCTCTCCGAGCTCATAATTGAGTTAAGTCTCCTATTTCAATGGATCATGTATAAGTTAGCAAGTAGCAAGTGATATATGCAGTTTGCTTTTTGGTGTAGCGTTATTGCCTAGCACAGGGCCCACCATATAATAGGCATTCAACAAACACTCATTGAATAAATTTTTGTGTGTATGTAATCAATGCTTAGGTCTGGGCAAGGGAACAAGGCCATGTATATAACAATTCAAGAACTCTGACATGCGACTCCATCTCCATCTATTTATGTAGTTGTCAGTTAATATGCACGCATATAACAGCTCAAGAACTCTGACATGCGACTCCATCTCCATCTATTTATGTAGTTGTCAGTTAATATGCATGCATATAACAGCTCAAGAACTCTGACATGCGACTCCATCTCCATCTATTTATGTAGTTGTCAGTTAATATGCACGCATATAACAGCTCAAGAACTCTGACATGTGACTCCATCTCCATCTATTTATGTAGTTGTCAGTTAATATGCACGCATATAACAGCTCAAGAACTCTGACATGCGACTCCATCTCCATCTATTTATGTAGTTGTCAGTTAATATGTACACTGACCTCGCTCGTTGCTTAAACTGTTGCTCTGATAGCAATTTTTATATAAACACATCTTTACCTCAGGAAATTGGCTAAAGCATTAGATTACCAAGAAAGGCTAAAACTATTGTGGGAAACAGCAAAAAGAGTTCGCATGTAAAGTAAAAATAGGAGTGGAGGAATGATATAGGACCAGTCACGGCCAGCCAGCTGTTGGATCCATACGGAGAGAGCCTTTTGGAAAACATTTGGGAAGATAAGGTTGTCATTGGATTTGGGGTGGGTTTGTCACTTGACCCAATTGCTGAAAAAATGCGACTCTCTCAAAACACATTAAAATGCTTCTTGAGTGAGTCCCAGCATCCTAGAAAACTGTTGAACTGGGCGCACACTTTGCCTGATACAAACTTTGTGAGATACAGAGTGTAATGTCAGTGTTTTCGTCACGAGGGGCAATTCTGATTTTCAACTTTCAGGGCAAACTTAAGAATTTGGTAGGCGTGTGCTTTATTCATCGATGCTCTTCTGGTAGAGAACATTTCAGGGCAAACTTAAGAATTTGGTAGGCGTGTGCTTTATTCATCGACGCTCTTCTGGTAGAGAACAAGTGCACAAGCAAGTATAAGGATTATACTTGGGAATATTTCTCATGTAGTTCCAGTCAGGAATAAAAATATAAGTGCCAGTGGTCTGGCACTGTCGTTTTCTGAGGCAAGTCTTCTCACACTGAGATGTTCGTGGTTGGTAAAGGGGAGGCCTAGACAAGGAGACAGCCCACAGCTCCCCCAGGAATCACCGGTCTCCTTAATCACTTGAGTGATGCCACTTTCAAGCAGACATAGTCTAAAACCTTGAATTAAATCATGCTTAACTCTAATCCCCATTTGTTTCTCTTTCTCTTGCCCAGGTCCTGCTTTAGAAAGCAGCATAGGTCTGATATCTTCATAGGAGCATCTACAACTTAAGTTAAGGCAGGAGGAGAGACCCTAGGGGATAATTCTCTAGGAGCCTAAATGTGGATTCTTCCAACTTCTTTAATGTGCATTTCTATAATAGCCTCCTGACAGATCTCCTTGCCTCTCGCCCTTGCTCTCTGCCATGCATCTGTCTTATCCCTCTACAAACTGGCCCCACATTGCTTACAGAGTAAAGTACCAACTCTCTAGCCAAGCAATCAAGGTCCATTTAAAACCCGGTTTTTCACTTCTCCATTTCAGGCAAACCTCTCTGCTCATTACTTTATAATTTATATTTATATTTAGAACTCTCTAAGGTTTGCCCATGCCATCTTCCCTCCAGGAAATTGAGTCCTCAGATCTGTGAATTTCCTTAGCCTGTGGTAAGATGCAATACTTACTGAATGAATAAATGGATGGATGGATTTCATCCCTGTGTTTCTTCCAATCCCAACTCTTCCATAAAACTTCTACTTTACCTAAACCTTTTGCATTTATCTAGCCCTACTTTGAATCCTAGACCATTCGTCTTTACCAACTATTTGGTAATGAACATATTGCTGAGTTTGTTGTTAATTATTCACTGGCTAAGTAAATCAATGAGCATTTATTGAGTGCCTATTATGGAACAGGTTCTGCACTAGGCACCAGAGATAGAGACAAATAAACTTCTTGTCCACTGTAAGGAGCTTTTGGTCTAGAAAGGAAACAGGTGAGAAAAATCACCAGTCATTGATATAAAAGATAAAAACAGAGAGTATTAGGCCAGCTCATTGGAAAATCCAGATGAGAGGAATTCAGTAAAATCTGAGGGACTTAGGAAATATTCCCAAAATGTACAATCTGAGGGTTGTTTTATTTGTGTGTGTCTTTTCTCTCCAAGTTTACCTGGCCAGGAGTTTTGTTTTGTTCAGGGTCTCATACTTAGGAACAATATCCATCCTTTGAATTTTGAGCTGCCTTACCATGATTGAAGAGTTTTCATACCCTTATCTCAATTAATTCTCCTGAAACTTACATAGCAGGTTAGGCAGGGGATACCACGAGAGCCAAGAGCAGTATTCATTCAAGTTCATGGCCAGTGTGCACTTACAAGGAAGGATTTCTGATCCCTTCTAGAGACTTTCAATACCACCGGACAATTTGAAGGAATAGGGTTACTTAAGAGCAGTGAGGGTTTTCTGGTCTGTCTTTTATAGTTCTGGCTGACCCAGGTCTGCTTTTTAGAGGAGTGAAAACCAGTCACTCAGGGTAGGTAGAAAGATACTTGGAGAATCCAACTTCAAAGGACATCTGGGGATATAGGTGTGGATCAATGGTTAGAGCAAGGGACATTCTTTTTCAAATGCAGTGTCATGAAGTTATAGGGCAGAAATCCTTTCAGCTACAGAGGAGATATAAGGTCATCCCAGGAATAAGGAAAGAGAAGACATTTATGTTGATAAAAAGAAAAAGAGACCGATATCAAACACTCTGTAAATTTAAAAATGAAAGTTAATTTTGATGAGTTTTGGTGTCAGCTCTCCTGCCAAAAGAGCTTTGCCTTCTAAATGCCAGGTGACTCCTCCCTCACCTCTGCTAACAGGGTTTTCCTTGTCCTCAGGAAAGTGCTATATAAATATGGCAGAAATATGTTCCTGGATCATAGGAGAAAGAAAAGATCAGCTTTAAGTTGCAACATAGTGAAAGTTTGTAATCCCGGCACTTTTCCCAGGATCTCAGTTTCTAATCCTTGAAGCCACTTGGTGAAACCCCAAAATTACATGGCAACTTGACTAATAATTTAAGAGCTGCCAAAAGAAAAAATATAGTCCACCCACTTCTAAGGAAAGATCCGTGAGTCACAGTTCTAAAAGCTCCAGTCTTTAGGTTGCAAGCTCCGGTCTTTACGTTGCAAATGTAGAGAGAAGCACTGAGAAGAAAATACCCAAACCCCTCTGAAATGAAAATAAACCTGATATGTCAAAAGCACACAAATTTGTAACCATCACTCACTCAAGGAAGGTCCCAGGGTACTCATGAATCTGGGATGGTCCAGACTAAGGTTTTCAATTTTAAATGAGACAACTTTCTTGAACAGAGGGCCATTAAAATATTAGAAACATTTCCTTTCTTTATGTTGCTGTTGATTTGTTTTTACCCTAGAGATTATTAAAAACACACAATGCTTTTAGCTCTTAAAATATGTCCTAGTGGCTTTTCTTTTTTCAGAATGCTTAGGTTGCAAAGGAGTGAGACCTCCCACCAAGTTATGCATATGCGTGTCAAGATGGATGTGCTAACTACTCCCTGGTAGTTTGTTGCTCTTTTGTAAACTGTGCCATTTTATCCCTGTTTTGAGGAGCACATTGTGGGGATTGAGAGCCTGGGTTTTGAGGGTGGGCAGACTTGGGTTTGATTCCTGGCCAATCTGAGTCCCAGCTCCATGACCTTAGACAAATGTTTCCTCTAAGAATTGGTTTCTTTGTCTGCAAAATGGTGATAACACAGCCTACCTCCTGGGATAGGAGGATTAAATGAGATAATGTATATGAAGCCCTTAGCAGGGTGTCTGGCATGTCATCACCACTCAGTAAATAAGTGTTACTTTGCTACTACTGCTATTTAATGCTACCATCACCTAAATACCATGGAGTTTTGGTGACTCTACGTGGTGATCTAAGACACCAGACTCTTTTCATGCTTCCTGGTGATGGTTTATTGGTACCTGCCAGTGCATTAAATACATGTGGTGCTATGATCATGGGGATTAAGAATCCCCTGGATTTTTGTAAGATCTAATGGACAGTGTGCCCTTCTAGTGGAGGCAATTATGAGAGACAAGAGGACATCAAAGCGTAGTCACCATAGGCTGTTAAATTATCTTATGCATAGTAAGGAGAAAACTGAAGGTATTCAGCAGAAGGAAGACTTGGAAGAAGTAATAGAGTCCCTTTCAAATACGTGAGGGGCTATAGAGTCTAGTAGAGATTGGACTGGATCAGAGTTTCTCTGTCTTGGCTGTTGATGTTTGAGCTAGATACTGCTTTGTTGCGGGGGTTGTTTGGTGTCTTACACAATGCTTAACAGTACTCCTGGCCTCTCTGCCTAGATGTCAGTAGCATTGTTGGTAACTGACAACCAGAAATGTCTGCAAACTTTGTCAAATGTCTTCTGAGGGACAAGTCACATTTCTGTGTTTGAAAACCACTAACTTAGATCAGAGTAGAACTATGACTAGCGTAAGAAAATGCCCATGAGGAATGTATATGTTCATCCCAAGAAAGACCTTACAAGATCTCACAACAGAACAGAAACCTCAGAGAGCAATGAGCTCCTGGTCACTGGAGGCATCCAAGCAAAACTGACTTTTCTAAAGAAAGCTTCTATTTTGAATAGATTGTTAGTATTTGTAATTTCTATGTTCTTACTTCTCCCATACTCTGTGTTCTTTTTAAAATACATTTCTGTCATCTCAAATGGGATCCCTTAGCCTAGCCTGTCCTCGGCACACAATTGTGAGGAGAGGACCAACGTGCTAGGGAAGGCACCCAAGCTCTGGACTGTGATCTACAGCCATTTGTGAGTTCTTAAACCTCTCTGTGCCTCAGGATCCCCGATGCTTTTCTTATTCAAATTCAATGTTCTGTGGTTCTGAAATTTTGTTTTCCTAACTATGATTTCAAACCATAAACTTCCTCTGTCACTGCTTCTCTTTTCTAATTAATGGTGTAACTGATAATCCTGAGAAACACCCATCCACTCAGATCCAGATATGGTACTTGCTAAGGTGATTACCTCTTACAATCTGAAGGAGCGGAATACATTAAAAACTTATGAGTTTTGGACGAGATATAGGTGAATACTTTCTTTCACTAACAAGGAACACGGGGAGCCTCAAAACTGTTTCTTGCAAATAACATAATGCTGTCCACATCGAATGTAAGTGATGTATAATGATCGGATTAAGTGAGATAAAGTGTCCTGCTCTGTAGTGGATTTTGTAGTGGAAATGCCTAGAAATCCAGCATTTACTCTGATCTCTGGAACATTATCATGACTCCCAACTATTCTGAGTTTGTGATACATTTTTATAAATATAGTCCCTAGCAAAGTTATATTATTTTATCACAGGTCCTTCTTGCCATATGTCTCCCTGACCACGTCTTTCTAAATTGAGATAGTATCTATGTATGCACTTCTTATAAAGCTAAATGTCTCCATTGCAAAGAAAATAAACAGATTTTCAAAGAGGAGAACATGTTCTATAATTATCTAATCCACATTTACTTCTTACAATTGAATTAACCATGCCATCATCTGCCTAACATGTATTCACGTCTGAGGTCCAGAGGTTTGCCCTGCCTGATAGCCCACTTGAGAAAGATCAGACTAACAAACCAAGGACAGCACTAATGCAAACACAAAGGGGCTGGAGGTAAGATAGAGATCATGACACAAGGAAAACAAATGCTTGAACTTCTAAAGCAAAGCTGCCACCTACTTTTAGATTTACAGGAGGTCCTTGAATTACATCGTTTAGTGTAGGATTGTTTCATTATGACATGAATGAGATGGGTAGGATCTTAACTCTTGTTTATATCAATTAACCTGTGGTACAATAGTTTAGTTATACTTCATTTGACCATAGTGCCAGAAACCTATCGAGATCTTTAAGTGAGAACTTGCTGTACTATTAGCTTCTTTAAAGTCACTGTATTAGTCAGAATAGGCTAGGTTATGAGGCAGTAAGAAATGACTCACAAAATGTTAGTGGTTCAGAACAATAAAGGTTATTTCTTGCTTATATTCATCTTGGGTCAACTTCAGTACTCTTTCCTCTTGTCTTCACTTTAGGACCCAGAATGACAAAGAAATTCCTCTTGGGGACCTTGCTGGTCATTGACAGGGGAGAAAAGAGGCCCCAAGGAGCACACAGTGGCTCTTAAAGCTTCTGCATGTCACTTTCCACACAGTTCACTGGCTGTAGCAGGTCTCATCACCAAGCTCCATCAGTAGGGGAGTGAAATGCAATTCTTCTCCAGGGAAGAGGCCATGAATATTTGTAAACAATAATACAAGCTGCCATAGATCCTTTCTTGCAGAATTAATCACTGCTCAGAAACAAGCTGAACTGATGTAAGCTTGAACACTGGAAGCATACCTGTATGTTTCCATTTGTGGACGCAGAGTTTAGAACGGCATTTCTTTGTCTGACAATGCCCCTTTCCTCCTGCTGAGTTGGGTGGGGACTCTGAAGCTCTGTCATCTTTCCCCCAGCCCCCTGTTAACTTTGGGAGAGGAGGCACTGACTGTTTCCTGATGGAGTAGGGATGGCAGCTGCAAACTGATACACTGTGTTTTCTTATGTAGTTTCCCTGTCAGTGCTTCTATAGGTGTGTGGCCACCTGGCTAACTAACCACTTGTAGAGTCATTTAGAAATCCGTGTGTCTGGCCTTATTATGGCAAGGCCGTTCCACTGGAGCTGAACACGAGCATGTGGCACTGATGAGCTGCTGTCTGTCTAGTTAGTTTGCCTTTGTGCACTTCTCTTTCTTCCCAGTCCCCATTGCTTATGACATATGTGTTGTCGACATTGTGTCAGAGTGAAAATCTCTCATTGACTGTAAAAGGAGGGAAAACAGGTAAACGTGGCATGCAACTTGTCTGCATAAATTTCCTATGTTGCCTTAACCCTTTGTGCTGTAGGAAAACAGCTCATACAGGCATTTTCTTCATTGCGCGTCAGAACACACATTCACTGTTTTTCCCCACTCTGTGTCATAAAAGAGCGTGCCTCCCAAATATTTGGTAAGCTGCAACTCTGCAAAAGCTCCTGAGTATCCCCAAAGAACAAACTTGCAGCTCTAAGACTAGAGGATGTCAAATGCTAAATGGCCTCTTGTTTGGGCAGCCAGAGGACATATTCAGATTTAAAGTCATCAACTATAATCTTCTAAGTTTATGATTTTATGATATGATTAGGCAGGCTCTTCTCCGCAATGGCCTAAAAATAAGATAATGCAATGGAAACTGAATTCACTGGATACATAAACAGCCCTCACTCTGAGACAGTGGTTTCTTCAGGTCAGATATCTTGTGATTGGCAGGAAGCTGTGACAGCTTGTATTGTATGTTCCTTAGAGGAACATGGGTAGAAATGGTCAATTAGAACTGCCACTCAGCCTCTCCTCACATCAGCAGCTGGTGGACTGCCACTTGGGCTCTGAACTAGCTGTTAAGATGGGGAAATTTTGCTCCTCATTGTCACTGGGTTAAGTGGGGTGATTCCAGGAAAATTTTAATTGCATGCCCACATACCTGAAGTTACAATCCAGCACAAGTGAGAGAACTTATGATGTGGGATAATTCTTTGGGCTAGAATTAGCCAACATCCAGTGTAGGTACAGGGCAATTTTTTAGTGGAATATTTCCTTCTGATTTTCATCATAAGCACTGAGTAGGTCTGGCCTTTTGTCTCACTGCCTAGCTTCCCCTTCTGTGTACAGATGTCTCCCTCACCCCCCTCCCCTCGCTGCTACACACAGATACATATAGTGACATAGCCATGCACGTGATTTTCCTTCCTCTTTCTTCTTCCAATGCTCTGATTTCAAGGTGAATGGGGTCAGATCAGAGAATAGCTAGTTGGAGCTGGCCCTTTTCCGAATTTCCTCCTTGAGTTGTCAGGGTTGTTGCCAATTCATTCATCTCACTCTGGATGTCTGTTGTAATGTTGAAAAAGAAAACAGACAGTGAGTCCAGTTCAATGTGGAAAACTCAACAAACAGTTGGGAAAGACATACAAAAGTTTCATCAAAGCCATTATGAAGAAAGTTCTGTACTGATGGTGAGCTGGAGAAATGTTCAGTTTTAGAGTTGAAAGTAAAATTTCCTTGAAGTGGTCTTTGGAATCAAGTAAGTGGAAAGGATTAGAGGAGAGAAAAAGAGAAGAGAAAGGGGACAGGAGAGAAGAGAAATGAAAGGGGGGCTAGAGAAAGAGAGGGGAGAGGACTGGGGGGAAGGGAGAAGAAAGCATTTTAATCAGGAAAGACTGATTGAAATGAAGGAGAGGCACTCTCTCAGGTATTAAAATAACCTGGAATCTTTCCTACTGAACTGAGTGGAGAGGAATAAGGAAGTACCTAGGTTGGGCATGGTGTGAGCATGGGCAGGGGAATGGGCAAGCAGTAGATCTTAAAGCAGACCATGAATATGTACAATATATTGAAGCACTTTTTCCATGGGGCTCCTCCCTCCTGTAAGTCAGGGTCTACTCTGCAACCTCCTGGAACCCAGATGAAAATGGAGCAGCAAAGAGACCCCTGCTAGTGCTATGGGCTGATATCTTGTATTACTTATCTCCCAGGTACTGCTGAAGCCATCAGGCAGGAATGGTCAGGAGGCCCTTGCCCTCTACCTGTTTATGCAAAAGGAAGATCCTTCAGCAAATCCTCCCAACCTACTCCCTGTGATCCTGTCTACAGCTCTCACTTTAGACAGCTCATATTGAACAGGAGTTTATTTGGGTTAATTCTATCAGAACATAAATGCCTTGTCCTTTCAGATACAAATGGCTGTACTGGGAACTTGGGTGGCTCATTTTAAGAACTGATATTTATTGAACTATCACAGCCTCAGCCTGGACTAAAGCTGCAAAGAAGTCAGAGACTAGTTTGCTGTTCTGGAGGAGTTTGTGCCCCAGTTGGGAAGAAATAACAAGCTCACATGAAACAGTAACAGGTGGTTAAGGGCTTATAGTCAAGTGATAAAGAAGTGGCCATACTTAGAGCACTTAGAGATCACTGAGAGTGGGGTTGCTGTGAGGTGTCCCTTGGAAGAGCTCAGTACTGGGCCTTGGAATGTGAGGCAGGAACTGAACAGAAGGAGGAGAGCCAGGAGAACATCCTAGGTCAGGCTTAGACAGTTTGAGCATGCTGGGCAAATTGGGAGTGACATGAATCTTTAGGGATGAAAACTCAAGTGTTGGAAAGGACTTGTTAGCACATGAGCGTTGCTATTTGTTGAACACCAAGTGCTTGGGTTTTGCATCCTCACTATGATAAGAGGCCCAGGCTTTGTATTAAAGACTCAGGCTTTAGTAATGATTATTGAGTGACTACTAAATATATATATATATTTATATATAATAATAAATATATATATATATATATATATATATATATATATATAAACTAAAGGCAATTCTTAGAACATAGTAGGTCCTCAATATATATGTTTGGGCATAAATGAATCATCTTTGGAATTATGGGAAATTTTCTCTTTTTTTGTAGAGGAGGAAAGATTACCAAGGTGTGTTGAAGCAATAATTGTTTCATGGATTCATCTGCCTTTGGAGAAATTGAACTTGGTTGTCCAAAACCATCTTGAACTCAAAATGTTCAAAGTGAATTAATCTCCTTCCTCTCAAAACCTAATTTCCTTTCAATCTTTTTAGAATTTTCAATATAATGGCAACTCCAGACACCCAAATGCAACACAGTCATGGTGGAGAGGTGTGGAGAGGCTTGAAAGAATTGAAATATATAGAATATATTTTCTTTATACAAGAAATAAATATTGAGTAAGAACCATTGCTGCTAAACTGTAGTCGTTTACAAATGAAGGGTCACTGTTTTATACTAAACAGGCAACGAGATATTTAGAAAGAAGGAGATAATAATTGGGAAGAGATCTTAGGGTCTTCTAGTATTCATGAAAATCATGGCATATAGTAAAAGCAGTATTTTCCCATGACACTTGGTTTCCTAAAGGTCAAGAAGAATTAATGATGGTTCGAAGGTTATGCTGTAATTAACTTAAATACATTTCTGGGACATGGTCTCAGATGAGAAAGCTTCACTTAGAGAAGAAAGGATTAAGGCCTCCTAATTTAGATCATTCCTGTCTATGAAAGGGTTCAAGGGCTAACAAAGCTTCTTTATATCTGGGGATGACATCAGGAAGAACTGAGATATGAAGAAGACATCTGTGACAGGGTACAACACCTCTAAAAAATTTAATGAGCTGTATTTTGGAACTCTTCCTTTTTTCCTTTCTGCCTCATTGTCTATCAAATCACTGTCCTCTTATCATTTAAATGATTTTTGAAATGTTCCTTTGGGTGTAAGAAGCCTCTCTGACCTGTCAGGTTTGTAAGGGGAAATTATGTGGAAATTCTTTGTACTTTGCACCATAACTTACTCAACATATACCAATTACCTTTGAGCCCCTGAGGTATTACTGGCAATGTTGTAAACCCTGGAAAGTTGGGGAGGAGTTCACTTATTTCTTTCTGCCTAGTAGCTGCTGGGAAAAGCGCTGGGGTATAGCGCCAAAGGAAGCAGACACAGATCTGCCCTTGTGGGGCTTACATTTCAGTGGGCATGGCAGTCATAGATAAATATGCACCCCAGTGTGTAACATAATGACAGATAATGGTCAGTCTAAGAATAGAAAGAAAGGTATAGGTGGGATGGTGGCTTCAATCCCATATTTATATTTCTGTGGGTGGTCAGGGAAGGTTTCTCAGAAGAGTTGACATTTGGCAGAGTTCTGAATGAAGCAAGGGGAACATCCAGGTAGACATCTGGGCAAAGAGCCTTCCAGGCAAAGGGAATGGTCAGAACAAGTGTTCTGAGTAGGCACTTCCTTGGTCTGTTCAAAAAATAGTTGGAAAACCACGTGGCTAAAAATGGAGAAGAGGGTATAGAGAAGTTGAAGGTGAGATCAGAGGGACAGCAGATGGCCAGAGCACATGTTAAGGGTTTCTGATTGTATTCTAAATATGATAGGAAATTGTTGGGGAGTTTTGGGTAAAGTAATGATATGTAATTACCAGAGAATAAGGTGGGACAGTGTGGAAGCAGGAAGAATAGAAAGCCAATAAGTCACAGACATTTGAAGAAGCCACAGTCTAATGAGGAAACAGACATATCAACAAGTGTTTAGATTCAAATAACTAAATGTCAAAGTGCAATGGAGTAAAGTTCAAAGAGCAGTAAGAATGATCTTCACAGGATCCAAGGATGGCCCCAGACAAAAATTACATCTCAGATGCATCTTGAAGACTAAGCCTGGATTTTCCAGATGGAGGAAAATAGAACAAGCCCTCCTGATCAAAGGAGCAGTGAATGCAAAAGAATGGAGAGGCACAAGAAAATGTCACTTGTTTGATGACACAAAGGAGTTCGGGATGGCTGGATGTTGGGATCTCAGGTGAGCATGATGATCAACAAGGAAGATGGTTAGAAAAGCTAAGTCATGGCACATCCTGGAATGTCTCACTTGTTCATGACTTTATTGTACAGACAATGGATAGAGAATCATCAGAGTTGTGAGCAGCAAAATAAATAACAGCACTTATGTTTTGGGAAGATTACTCTGCCACTAGTGTGAAGGGAGGTAACTACTTTTACCTTCTTTATGGTGTGGAATTTGGAGTTGTACAGAACTGAATTCAAAGCTTGCTTAAATACTTATTAGCTGGGTGATCATAGGTAAGTTTCTTAATATTTCTTAGCCTCTGTTTCCTTGCCTATAAAATGAGAAAATAATATCTGCTTAAAGAGAGCTGTGAAGATTTAACTTTAAAAAGTGCTCAGCATAATATATGGCTCAAAAGTAACTTATAGTTACTTTTCTATTGCAAAGAGTTGGGGTGGAGAGAGGTGGGAGGCAGACATAGAGGGGAAACATAGGGGATACAGGTGAGTGCTGTACTACGATAGTAGGGAGAGGAGGGGATGCAAAAGAGATTCAAGAAATATTCATTGACTACAGTTGACAGAACCCAACAATTTTGTGACTATCAGAGTTGAGAGGTTAGGAAATAAAAGTGTCTCCAAAATTTCTATTTGTCAAGGAGATTTGCTGTGTGATATGATCATTATCAAAATCTGGGAGAATGGAAGGAAGAATATCCAAGGACTCCTTCAGCTCCCTAGTGGTATGTTGCTTCACTAGCCCACTAAAACTATGCTTTACCCTACTCACAACAGACAGTAGAACCCGCCCCCAAAGAAAACCCAGGAACTATCAAGAAGAGGAAATGGACATGAGGTTAAAAAATACAAATACCCACCACAATATCTTACACTATACTCTTCTAGTGGGCAAGGGTAGTTTCATACATCTTACCTATTTATATTTTAAATAAGAAAGCTATCCTGGTCCTATTGATAAATAGGCACTCTGGTCTTCAACGATGGGACTGAAAATGGTTATGGTGTTGATAATGTCGGGGATGATCTTTTCCAGATGATAGACAACTGTCTGCACTTAGGGAAGGTCTTTCCAGCAGCACTGATGGACTTAGATACTAACTCCTGTCAGCCTCCCCACTCCTGTGATTCTATGATGCAGCTCTGAAGTCCGACACTATAGTGTTCTGAAATAAATAATCACAGACATCGCCTCATTCAATGGTGTCATCTCTAAATATGACTCTTAACTCAGTCCCAGAGCTGGTAGAAATTCCTTTTCCTCAGGGATTGACATGTGAATAGTAATATTTCAAGTAATGTTCTAGAATTCTCTGAATGGGCTTTAGGAGAGGTTTATGGAGAGGTGAGATGGAGGAGCAGCTGTATGGACAGCCATCCAGAGAAAAGTTTCCATCTTTCCTAGTTCCCTGGGCCAGCTCAAGTTGAAAGCATGACCTGCTGAATTGCACTGAACATGTAATTTTGCCCTAGATAATTTCTTTGATATCGAAGAATTAAGTTTATACAAGCTTAAGCCACATTACAAACAACAGTACTTCCTGGACTGAGCATGAGTAATTAGCTGTGAAAGTGATGACCGTTTGGCCCCCAACCCACATTGACATTTCAAGATGCAGTGTATAAAGCCACATAGTTGTCCTAACATAAAAGGCTAGCCTCTTAATGAACATCTTATCTGGGGAGCCCAGCTATGATATATTTCTAGAACCTCATAATGATCACATTTTCTTTATGTTTTGGTACCCTTAAACTGAAAAGGGGAGGGGGGTTGATGAAGGAAAATTTCAAATTAAAGATTTGTGGTAAGACCAAAGCAAATGTGGTGTCGCCACGTTTGAATGGACTGCAGGGCAATCCATGCTAGTATTTCTTATGAATATTCAGCAAAATCCCTGCATTTTCCCTGAAGTGCAGCAAATCCAGGAATGAGAGGTCTTCTGTTCTACAACTACCCATGAGCACTGTTGTGTCTGTGCATAAATTACAGAAGCCAGGATTTCAACCATGGTGGAAAAGCCTGTAAAGGTTAGAAGCCCTTTATTAACTGGGTGACCACCAGGTTTATGAATAGAGTTCAAAGTTCTGAATTGACTCAAAACTGTGGTAAATGCTCCCCAAAGCACTATGAGGAAATTTTTTCACAGTAGTGGTGGCCAAGCATAGAGAACAGAAAAAGAAAAAGAAGAGAAACTCTGCAAGCCTCCTGGTGGGGGGGGGGGGGGTGGCGGTGGCCACCAGCAGGTCATGGTAAACAGGAGTGCACTTTCTGTGCTAAGTAAATAAACTTAATTGTAAGCTTGTAAGGCCGTAGAAAGTATAAACCAAGAGTTTTGTTCCAAGGTCTGAAATGTCTCCATTGAAAGTTCATGGAAATGAGAACTGTCTCTTTAAAAATCAGAATGGAACTGGCTGGAGCTTGTAACTGCCCAGAACAGAGCCCCAGGGGCCAGCAGTTAAAAATATGATTTTTATAAACAAACCTGACATTGCAAACTTAATGCAAAACCCTATGCATATAGTATCACTTATGTGTGCAACTTGTTTAAATTAGAGCTGCGGGAAGGAGGAAGAAAAATTGGCACATTAACTTTTTGTTTAACCACGTTTTATATACACTGTCTGTATTTTGAAGTAGGTGGTGATGTTCCCTAGCCCTTCAAGAGTTAAGAGTCTGTGGGCATTTTCCTTCTGAAATTTTCTTTGAATAATTTTAGAAAATTCAGCTCTAAATACATGCTCTGTACATAAAATATTCTGGGTGCAAACTTCTACCTTGGCACAGAATTCCCAGGGGAGCCACCAAATTCATTATGCTGAACTAAACTTAGAGGAACATTATAAACAATACTTAACTAAGGTCCTTCCCTCCCCTCGGACTCGAAGATTAAAAATAGAGGTTTTTTCTTTTTCCTCTGCAAATTTATTAGCCAATATTCCCTCACTCCAATTCAATCTCCTTTGGTATTTGAAGAGAAACCACAAAACACTCGTTCTCAATATTGTTGTAAGCCTCACCCTCTTGCTTCATTGTATCTTAGGTTAGATCTGCTTTTAATATGCCACTTTGAAAGTTTAATTAAATTCATAACAGCTCAATTCTATGAGTTTGGATTACACTGGATATCAACACAGATTTGGGGAATTGGGAAAGAGATGTAAAATCTCTCTCTGACTTGAATGGTTGGTTTACTGATAATTTAAATGGAAAAGTCTGTTTCTTAAACATATAAAAACTTAACATGATTAAAATTTATTTGCTCTTAGTACAGCCATCCCAAAAGGTCATGTGTTGCTTTTGAGAGTGTTGTTCTGAACGACATGGCTCTTATCTGCATTTGAATCACCTTCCTTGTGCATGAGGTCAGCTTCTGGGCGTTCTTAACACAACCCTGAACACTATTGCCTCTCTCCAGGGACATCACACAGAGGGTTGTCAGCGGGGAGGGGGAGGGGGAATGGGGGGAAAGATACAGGGAATAAGAAGCATAAATGGTAGGTACCAAGTAGACAGGGGGAGGTTAAGAATAGTATGAGAAATGAAGAAGCCAAAGAACTTCTGCGGCCCATGGACATGAACTAAGGTGGCGAAATGCTGGAGGGGGACGTTGCAGGGCAGAGGGGGATAAAGGGGAGGAAAGAATGGGACAACTGTAATATCGTAATCAATAAAATATACTTAAAAAAGAAAATTCAAGTGGGCAGTTTGTCACCCTTTCCCTTCTATTCTTAAGCTTACACACATTTTTTAGTTTTTTAGATGGGCAAGAAGATTTTGTTGCTGTTGTTCATTTGCATGTGTTCTCACTGCTGAAGCCATCAGAGTAAAGTCGGCTCATGTCCCTAAAGTGTGTAGGATAGCTAAGGGTGGCCTGGTGCCGTCTCAGCTTTGGAAAAGGTTTGCCAGATGGCATGATTTTGAAAAGGTTTGGTCGTTATCTTGGATGTGATACATGTAGTACTTTCTGCATGATTTCTCTGAAGTGATTAACCATTGCATCGCTCATTTCCACAGTGCATTCTGGGATCGTCTTAGAAGCATGCGCACTCTTACTTAGTTCTGCTCTATTAATTATACGGGGTCTCCTCAGATCTTTCCTCTATGATTTCAATATTAAGGACTAACAAAACATTTTTTTCAGCTTCTTACTCATTTGTAAGATTGTGTCCTTACCCTTCTCAGAGCCCTTCCCATGCTCGGGGAAGAACATCTTTGGAATGTATAAATTTGTACCTCTGAAATATTAAAAAGAAAACAAGATGCTTTCAACCACAAAGAAGATGTTAAATTCCACTTTGAACTGGAATAAAATTGATGTCAAAATGGAATTGAACATCATGTGATTTAGTTGCACCCACAGAAGTCTGATACTGGGAGGTGAGGTAAGGACAGGGCATCCGGTTTGGTTCTAAATTCTGCTGGGTTTTGTGGGATTCGACCAAACCCTAAACGCTTGAAGACATCTTTTCAGATTAAATTGCAGAGGATAAATATTCAGCTCTGGGTCAGTTTACACTCAGATATTTTGTTTTTATTCTCCCAAGTTCCTAGTAGTTATAGAGATGCTGGCAAAGGGAGAAAGGCCTCACGTGAATGTATCTTATTCAGAAATATTTCTGAATGATCACTGCCAAGGTTGTTTAATGTGTTGTCCTTAAAAATTCAGGCCCATATTTTGGTCAAGGTCGGGACAAAAATGATTAATTTCTCTCCTCTATACCAAGCGAAACCAGGCCTGGCTAGTAATTTATTTGCATTAAGGAAGCCAGGTAGGCAACTTGTCCTACGCACACCCAGTCTTCTCATTGGATAGTTTAGCACATCTATAAATTCACCTCGATGAGTTCAAACGGAATTTCATATGTGCAGGGGAATAAAATATCGTCCCCTGATTGTTGCCTATCTGACCTTGAATGTAAAATGGGTGTTGAGCCATAATTTTGGGGCCTCTCATTTGTGCAACATAATGAAGAGTCAGAAAGGATTTATTTTTAAAGACATTTCACAAGTAACATTTAGAAGCACGTTAAATTATTTCCTATAATCTGTGCTTACTACCTGTCGATACTTGAGAGAATATTTTTCTCTTTCTCGTGCGGACAGAAAATTGGATCTAGCACAGGTATCTCTGTTGATAGCTTATGTTGGATCCTGAATTCAATGTTTTTCAAAACGTTCGCGGTCATGCTACCTTAGTGTGCTTCATGTTAATTCTCACCAACTCTCACCAGCTGATAACGCTCTGCTTGATAAAATACAGCCTGTATTGTACGGCTGCAGCCACTTACATTCCAAGGAAATACTCACTTTAACAGGACCTGTCTCCAGGTAGTTATCTTCCTATTTTCTCATTCTGTCCTAGAGTGGCAACGGCAATAATTATGTTTGGGCATTTATTATCATTTTGATCTTTGGTATGAAGAACCCATAAAATTCTGGCAAGAAATTCATCTATGTTATTGTCAGAGCTTAGCCTGGTATTCTTTCTTCTTTTTCTTTTTCATTCTTTCTTTTTTTCTTCTTTAAAAAGTGTATCAGGATTAGTGAAAGTATTGATCTCTTTTTCAGCTGAACAATAACAAAATTTACTTCCATGAATCAGGGTTATGGTTAGCTTCAAAAATGTATGGCACGTATCTTTATCATTT